>CAUYPK010020849.1:0-19644 GCA_963574355.1 Loris lydekkerianus | reverse complement strand
CAGCCTTAAAGAAAGATGGAGACTTTACCTCTTTCATGTTTACATGGATGGAGTTGGAACATATCCTTCTTAGTAAAGTATCTCAAGAATGGAAGAAAATGTACCCAATGTACTCAGCCTTACTATGAAACTAATTTAGGGCTTTCCCATGAAAGCTATAACCCAGTTACAACCTAAGAATAGGGGAAAGGGGCTAAGGGAGGAGGGGGAGGGGGTGGGGGGAGGGGTATTGGTGGAATCACACCTACGGGGCATCTTACAAGGGTAAGGGTGAAACTCAGCAAATGTGAAATGTAAATGTCATGCTACGGTAACTAGGAAAATGCCAGGAAGACTATGTTGACTAGTGGGATGAAAATGTGTCAAGTGGTCTATGAAGCTAGTGTATGATGCCCCATGATCATATTAATGTATGCAGCTATGATTTAATAAAAAAAATAAAAATAAAAATAAAAAACCAAAAAACAAACAAACAAAAAAAAAGACAGCTAAGTTTATTTACTTTTTTTCCAGAAGGTGTCACAGGGCCCATATTTCCTTTTCCATATTAGAAATTGCTGGCAGGGGAGGGCACAGGAGTCTAAGAAATAAGAAACTCATGCTTGAGTCTTTATGTGAAACCTCCTTCTTCCTGATTCTCCTGTGATAAAGAGCAGGAAAGGGCTCCGTGCCTGTGGCTCAAGGGGCTAAGGCACCAGCCACATGCACCTGAGCTGGTGGGTTCGAATCCAGCCTGGGCCTGCCAAGCAACAACGATGGCTGCAACCCAAAAATAGCCGGGTGTTGTGGTGGATGCCTGTAGTCCCAGCTACTTGGGAGGCTGAGATAGGAGAATTGCTTAAGCCCAGGAGTCAGAGGTTGCTGTGAGCTGTGATGCCACCGCACTGTACCCAGGGTGATAGCTTGAGCCTCTGTCTCAAGAAAAAAAAAAAAGAAAGAAAGAAAGAAATTAAAAAGAACAGGAAAGGGTGACATTGTTTCTGTACTTCAAGGTCCCTCTGCCTGTGGATATAGTGGGAGCAGGTGAAGCGAGTATGCAAGTTTCCTTAAAGTCGTATTATCAAGACGCAGGTGGAATCTATGCAGGTAATCTTGACTGAGAAGGAAATCAAGGGAAGGAGGAGAAAGAGAAAGAAATAATTGCTTCTTGGGTAAATGTGTTCAAGGTCTAGGGCTGTGCCCACTTTATCTCCTGCAATATCATGTTCTTAGAATTTACAGACCTTTATTTCTCTACTTGTGATCTTATTTATTTCAAATAATACTCTTCTGCCCTTTTCTTACAATAGTCAAGAGGCTCTGAGAAATCCTCCCCTACCTTCATATCAGAGCCTTCTCTCCATTCTCTCCATCTAGCTTCTCATATGCCCTGCAAAATTCCCACTGTAAATTCATGTTCTACAAAAAAAAGTTGTACAATACTGCAAATCTTCCTTTTTTGCCTTTTGAAGATGGGAAAATGTGGATACCTAAGATTACCTTTGTGGATGAGGTTGAGTCATTGGATATTAGCAAAGAAAGGAAATACGTACTGTTTTGGTTCTATCTAGAATTTCCGTTAGCTCTATGTAGGCTAAGATGAAGTACATGCACTTTGAAATAAGATGGCATTAACTTCCTAAAGTAACTGAAAGTTCTGAAAACCAGAATAATGCAAATAGACTTGCTTTAAAAAAGAAAGAAAGGACTTGCTTTTTAGGATACTAAAAATGACTATTTAAAGACACAATTAGAGATTAGAAAACATGGCAGATATTTGTACCTTGAACTTTCTTTCCCAAGGTTTTTTTTTTTTTTTTTTATGGTGTTTATCAGATTATGACTTACTTTTTCTGGCCAGTACTGTCATAGCAGTGATGTTGCATTTGCATTTGTGAATCAGCACCTGATATTAATTGATATTAATTTGGCTGTTACAGTTAATTTTATTCACGCAGTTATGGTGTTCTTTGACACGTATTATATTACAGAGTTCAGGATATCGTCTGTTTTGTTAATAAGTACTTGGGGAGATATCACTAATGTGCACAAACAGAACATTTATTAAGGAAGCACCCCTTTCTTCTTAGATTCTCTTTACCTTGCTTTGGAAAGTAAAGGTTATCATCTTTGTTTACTGGTTCAGAAATCAACTGGGATAAATCCAGTGTCTATAGTTCACTGAATGTTTGACAAAATATTATCATAGAATAGAAGCAATGGTATTCCTGTTGAGCTTGTTTATAATTTAGAAATTGAAACTTCACCCCATAGCTTCTGAATAAATATCTGCACTTTATCAAGATCAGATCCAGTTCCTACTTGTACACATTGAAATTTTTTTTGGGGGGGGGACAGATTCTCACTATGTCGTCCTTAGTAGAGTACTGTGGCATCGTAGCTCACAGCAACCTGTAACTCTTGGGCTTAAGTGATTCTCTTGCATCAGCCTCCCAATTAGTTGGGACTACAGGTGCCCACCACAACACCCAGCTATTTTTTTATTGGCAGTTATCATTGTTGATCAGCAGTCCCAGGCCGGGTTTGAACTGGCCTACCTCCGTGTATGTGGCTGGTGCCCTTACCCTCTGAGCTATCGGCACCGCCTATACATTGAAATTTTAAGATACTATTTAACTCACCATGACATTTTAATTTAAAAATATACACCATTAATACTATATTATGTAAATAAGGCAAAAAGAATACATCCCTATATTGGTGGCCTTTTATTTCTACTGTGTAAACCAAAAAAAGTAAGAAGTGTCTACACTGGTTTTTCTGGATGTTATCCCATCCCCTTTCTTCAGTTAGAAAATCATGAGGGAATATATCTCTTTCTTCCATACTTATTATATAATTCCAGTTGCTCATATAAATCAGCAAGAGTTCTCTTCACTCATTTAACAATAAAGTAAAATTCAATCTCCCCTTGGCTTCTTGGTAAGTATGTTTGTTTTTCAGGCATTGTTGACGTTCAAAGACGTGTCTATAGAGTTCTCTATGGATGAGTGGGCCTGCCTGGACCCTGCTCAGCAGACTTTGTACTGGGATGTCATGTTAGAGAACTACAGAAACCTGGTCTTCCTAGGTGAGGATACCTTAAATACACAGTTTCTGGTCTATAATATTTCATATTCCTTCCCTGTACAAGGTTGTTATGGAGTTTCTTTGACTGCATTAGTTTCAGATTCTTGTTTCTAAGGAAAACTTAAGAATTTCTTGATATAGAAGAAGTATTGCAGATGCTTTATTTTGGCATTAATCTTACTGTTCTTTGAGCTGATTTATAGACCTCACTAGGTAAACGATAATTTCAGAAATTTGTTAGCATAGGTTGTTACCCATACCTTTAAGTCTGATTTCTAGCACCAAATTTTATTTCAGTAGTATTGCATAGTGGAATTAAAAATAGTCTAACTTTAAATATTTTTTAAAGATTATAAAGCTTCTTGTAGGAATCTCTATTTGGGGGATATTATTCCAGGATTTGCTAAAATTGTTCTTTTCTCTACTTTAGCAAGGTATTAGATTGCCAATCGGAGATTCCCAATGACAGTCATGTTTCTTTTTTCTAATACAACAGGTCTTACTCTCTCTAAGCCAGATCTCGTCACCTGTCTGGAGCAAAGGAAAGAACCCTGGAAGGTGAAGACACACCAGACAGTACTCAAGCACCCAGGTAGGTTGGAGTGAATGGAGCAGATAACACTGGTGAGAGGTTCAAAGTTGAAGGAGGAAACCAAACAATAAAATGTGATTATGGAAGTTCAGCTGCAATGGACAAGATTCCTTAGAAGCTTAGCTTTCTGTTATTTTTACTGAAGGGCACCTCTGTTCCTATTTTTACTTTTTTAATTTTTCCTTTCTTTTTTTCTTTCTTTTTTTTTTTTTTTTTTTTTTTTTGCAGTTTTTGGCCAGGGCTGGGTTTTAACCCGCCACCTCTGGCATATGGGGCTGGCGCCCTACTCCTTTGAGCCACAGGCACCGCCTTTTTTTTTTTTTTAGAGACAGAGTCTAACTCTGTCGCCCTTAGTAGAGTGCTGTGGCATCACAGCTCACAGCAACCTCCAGTTCTTGGGCTTAGGTGAGTTTTTTGCCTCAGTCTCCCAAGTAGGTGGAACTACAGACACCTGCCATGACACCCGGCTATATTTTCTTTTGACAGAGAGTCTCCCTCTCTTGCCTAACACTACAGTGCCATGGCATCAGCCTAGCACGGAGCAACTTCAAGCTACTGGGTTCAAGTGATTTTTCTATCTCTGTCTCCCAAATAGCCAGGATTATAGATTTGTCCACAATGCCTGGCTAAAGGTTTTGCTATTTTTTTTTAGTAGAGAGGGTGTCTCCCACTTACTGAGGCTGGTTTTGAACTTCTGAGCTAAAGCAGTCCTCCCACCTTGGCTTCCTAGAGGTTTATATTTGTGATCCATTATGTCTGTTCTTGTTTTTAATTTCCAGAAGGACTTTATTTTTCAGTGATATTTCTTCTAGGTTACAGTGAGAATACAAGAATTTTCTAAGGGTTACATGTCACTGCAGGATGTGACTATTCCCTTGCATTTAAGAACACAAAATATTTGTGTATGTTTGAGTATCTCTGTGAAATTTTTTTTAATATTCTTTAGATTGGGTGTCGGGGTACCTTTGTGGACGCCAATTGTCAGGGCCTGGGACTGGCCAGGTCTCTGGCCCTTTGCTTATCTAGGTATGTTCCAGATGTGACCAATATGCTGTTATCTCACTCAGGAACAATTGCTCTTAGGTTCTTGAGGGCTATTTACTTTAGCAGAAGGAGAGAGAAAGAAAGATGGTCTTTGAGAGAGAAGCAGTCTTAGAAGAATAGAGCTTAGCAGCCTTTCCCAGAGAGACACTGTGCTGACATTCTGCAGGCAGGACGCAGGCAGGAGAAGCGACAGAGTGGTGAGTGGCAGTGATAGAAGGCTTCCAATTGCCTTCTCCTCTAGCCTAATATAGAGGTGATCTCGTGACTCTTAACACCACAGGTGTAGAGACTGTCAATCTACTAATGCTCTCATCTTGAGAGTTCTCTCATGCTTGTTAGGAGAGCTAAATCCCTCCCCATGCCCTTTTTACCAACGTGTTCTATTATTGAGCTATACAGGTGTTTCTTATAACTCTCACTCCTCCTAGCCATAGGTTATATGGGCTGCTACAGTGTGGGGGCTCACACCTGTAATCTTAGCACTCTGGGACCCAAGGTGGGACAATTGTTTGAGCTTGGGAGTGTGAGGCAGTGTCTAGTAAAAATAGAAAATTTGGTAGGCATCGTAGTGGTTGCTTGCTGTCACACCTACTGGGGGGGTGTTGGAGGTAAGGGTGGAGGATTGCTTGAATCCACTGAGTTTGAAGTTGTTTTAAGTTAGGCTGATACTATGACATTCTAGCCTGGGCAACAGAATGAGATTGTGTCTGAAAAATAAGTTTATATTTCTTTAGCATCATATCCAAAGTAGGTGAGTAAAGTGGTGATATTAGTATTTGGTTCAGAAATCCCAGGAACACCACCAATAGTTGTTGTATGTTTTCTGCTTTATACTTTTTCTTTTCTTGTTTTTTTTTTTTTTTTTTTGTAGACAGAGCCTCAAGCTGTTGCCCTGGGTAGAGTGCTGTGGCATCACAGCTCACAGCAACCTCCAACTCCTGGGCTCAAGTGATTCTCCTGCCTCTGCCTCCCAAGTAGCTGGGACTACAAGCGCCTGCCACAATGCCCAGCTAATTTTTGGTTGCAGCCATCATTGTTGTTTGGTGGGCCTGGGCTATATGCGAACTCACCAGCTCAGATGTATGTGGCTGGTGCCTTAAGCCACTTTTTTATGCTATGAAGCTTTAAATAAGATTCTGAAGGAATTATAGTCAGTAATTTTATGAAAACACTAAAAATTCCCCAAAACATAAGAATATCTAATGTTACTTAAGTTCAAAATTTTGTTTTTATATGGACTGTGATGAATAATTATTTATTAATTAATTTTTTGAGACAGAGTCTCAGTATGTCCCCCTCAGTAGAGTGCCATAGTGTCACAGATCACAGCAACCTCCAACTCTTAGACTTAAGCGATTCTCTTGCCTCAGCCTCCTGAGTAGCTGGGACTATAGGCACCCGGCACAACACCCGGCTATTTTTTGGTTCTAGTTCTCGTTGTTTGGCAGGCTCCCGGGCTGGATTTGAACCTGCCAGCTCCATTGTGTGTGCTGGTGCCCTAGCCATTGATCTACAGGCACCAAGCCTGAATAATTTAATTTCTATATGCTTTAATCTGTCAGCCTTAATATAGTTAAAAATATCTACTTCCTACAATTCTTTTTTGTTTTGTTTTTTTGAGTCAGAGTCATGTGCCATGGCATCATAGCTCATTGGAACCTTAAACTCTTGGGCTCAAGAGATCCTCTTGCCTCAGCTTCCCAAGTAGCTGGGATACAGGCACCTTCTACTACATATGGCTTGTTTTGCAATTTTTAGTAGCATTGGTGTCTCCCTCTTGCTTGGGCTGGTCTTGACCTCCTGAGCTCAAGCAGTCTACCCACCTTGGCCTCCCTGAGTGATAGGATAAGAGGCGTGAGTACCCACTTCTGGTAGCTAAATTTCTTTCTTTCTTTTTTTTTTTTTTAGACAGTATCTATCACTTTGTCACCCTCGGTAGAGTACTATGACATCATGGCTCACAGAAACCTCAGATTCTTCTTATTTATTTATTTATTATTTTTGAGACAGAGCCTCAAGCCATCGCCCTGGGTAGGGTGCCATGGTGTCACAGCTCATAGCAACCTCCAACTCCTGGGGTTAAGCGATCCTCTTGCCTCAGCCTCCCAAGTAGCTGGGACTATAGGAGCCTGCCACAACGCCTGGCTGTTTTTTGGTTGTAGTTGTCATTGTTTAGAAGGCCCGGGCCGGATTTGAACTCGCCAGCTCTGGTGTATGTGGCTGGTGCCTAGCTGCTTGAACTACAGGTGCCACCCCTTTTTTTTTTTTTTGCAGTTTTAGGCCGGGACTGGGTTTGAACCCACCACCTCAGGCATATGGGGCCTGCGCCCTACCCCTTTGAGCCATAGGCGCCACCCTAAATTTCTTAAATATACTGTCATAGGGGAGTTTAGAGTATTTCTGAGGATGTATTAACATATCTGTTGTTACAAAATAACTACTATTTTATAATTCTCTCTGGCTTATAGATATGCTTATCAGGACTGTGTTATTCACACACACACACACAAACGCGCGTGCGCAGCAGAACCTCTATAAGTTGATCACTCAAGAGACTGTAACAAACTTGTCAACATACAGAGGTGATTAGCATAATGAACTAGGCCTGCTCTACCAATACACACATGTGGTGCATGTCTGGTCTATGAAAATCACATCAACTTGAGGAGGTGGTCAATGTAGGGAGTTGGCCAACTATAGATGTTCAACTGTGTGTATGTATATATGTGTAAATTCACACAAATAGTTATATAAGCACATGCACACAGCCGGGCAGTGTGGCTCACGCTTATAATCCTAGCACTCTGGGAGGCCGAGCAGGTAGGTTGCCGGAGATCACAGGTTCTGAGATCAGCCTGAGCAAGAGCAAGACTCCATCTCTAAAAAAAAAAAAAAAAAAAAACAAGGCTCAGTGCCTGTGGCTCAAGCGGCTAAGGTGTCAGCCACATACACCTGAGCTGACGGGTTCAAATCCAGCCTGGGCCTGCCAAACAACAATGATGTCTGCAACCAAAAAAAAAAAAAAATAGCCAGGTGTTATGGTGGGTGCCTGTAGTCCCAGCTACTTGGGAGGCAGAGGCAGGAGAGTCGCTTGAGCCCAGGAGTTGGAGGTTGCTGTGATCTCTGATGCCACGGTGCTCTACCTAGGACAACAGCTCGAGGCTCTGTCTCAAAACAAAACAAAAAACCCAAAAAGAACAGCTGGGCATTCTGGTGGGCGCTTATAGTTCTAGCTACTTGGGAGGCTAAGAAAAGAGAATCTCGTGAGCCTAAGAGTTTCAGGTTGGCTGTGAGCTGTGATGCCAGGGTACTCTACCGAGGGTGACAAGTGAAACTCTGTCTCAAAAAGAAAAAAAAAAAAAAAAAAAAGGTAATTAAATATTCTTAAAAAAAAAAACAAAACAAAACCATACACACAGTGCGAGGATCTGCAGGCCTGTCTGCATGGTCACGAGTGTGCATCTCCCTCCAGGTCTCTGGATGGGTTGGAGAGGCCCACACAGTCACTTTAGAATTCTCAATGAGACAAAGTTGAGCAGGTCATTCACCAGTCAGTAACCAAGACCAGGGATCCTCTAGTTTGCCAAGCAAATGAGGGTCTGCCCTCTCTAAATAACCTTCCTTAAGGGCATTAGGAGAATTTCACAACCTCCTCCCTGGATCTTAAAGCTCTTATAAAATTACTTTTAGTGAGATGGTATCTCACTGGTGTCAAACTGCTGGGCTAAAGAGATCCTCTCACCTCAGCCTCTAAGTAGGTGAGATGGCAGGTGTGAGTCACTGTGCTGGGTGTCATTAAACCTTTTTTTCCATAGATGGCTCCCAAAATTTTGTTACCATGGGAGGAACACATGAACATGGGACTTCTATTGTACCATCTTGAATTTTCTGAAATTTTAAATCTAAATATTCAGAACTATGTGTTAGAATTCTAACTTTTATAAGAGGTAATTTAGAGAATAAGTAGGCATTCCATATTTATTAAAAGGCTCACTTGAGGCTCGGCACCTGTAGCACAGTGGTTATGGTGCCAGCCACATACACCAAAGCTGGCGGGTTCAAATCCAGCCTGGGTGAGCTAAAACCACAGTGACAACTGTAACAAAAAATAACCAGGCATTGTGATGGGCCCCTGTAGTCCTAGCTACTGGGAGGCTGAGGCAGGAGAATCACTTAAGCCCGGGAGTTTGAGGTTACTGTGAGCTGTGACGCCATGGCACACTACCGAGGGTAACAGAGTGAGACTGTCTCAAAATAAATAAAAGGCTCACTTGAAAGTTCTAGTTTACTGCAGGCAAAAAGAAATCAGCCAATTTTTCATCACTTTCCTCAACCTATATCTAAATTATATTTTAATTTTTCCAAAATGTTTATTTTACATATTATGACTTATTGCAGTTTACCTAGTTCATATTTTTATTTTACTTATAAATGTGTTTTTTTTTTTTCCTAAGACACTCTATACCTTGGTATAGTGCTGTGGCATCACAGCTCACAGCAACCTCCGGCTCTTGGGCTTAGGTGAGTCTCTTGCCTTAGCCTCCCAAGTAGCTGGGAATACAGGAGCCCACCACAACACCCAGTGCCACCCATAAATGTTTTTTGATTGCTTCTAAAGGGTAAATTAAACCTCAGTTTTTGTTAAAATGGCAATTATTAATAACATAATAAAAATTATCTTTACTATTTTTAAATGTCTATTAACATTTTCTGAGAAGTCCCTCACAGTAATAAATAGTACATTTTCCATTAAATTTTATTGCCATATGCACCACAAAATATTCAGTATACCTGCTATCAGTCAATAAAATGTTGACTAGTACTAAGAAAAAATACCTGCTTTCAATCAGTCCATACTCACAGTGGAACATTGTAGTTATCTAGAAAGAATTTTTGTTTGAGATGGAGCCTAACTCTGTTGCCTGTGCTAGAATGCTGTAGCATCATCCCAGCTTAAAACAACGTCCAACACCTAGGTTCAAGCAATCCTCCTGCGTCAGCTTCCCAAATAGCTGGAACTACTGGTGCCCATCACAACTCCTGGCAATGCTTTTCTTCTTTTAGTAGAGACAGTGTCTCACTGTTGCTCAGGCTGGTGTCAAACTTCTGAGCTCACGCATTTCTCCCACATTGACCTCCAAAAGTGGTGGGATTACAGATGTGAGCCACCCCAGGTGACCTTGAATTTAAAAAAAAAAAATGTTATAGCAATGTTGTATAAGGAATTTAATGTCTAATTTTTTATTCTTGTTTTCTAATTCCATGTTAGTGTGTATCTTATCATGGTAGGTTTTTATACCTGTATTTTGTGTTTGGTTTCACCTGTGTATTACAATTTTAGATGAAACCTCAACTCTTTTATATACTTTAATATGTGGTTCAATTAAAAAATGAATCAGCAGAGCGGTGCCTATGGCTCAGTGAGTAGGGCGCTGGCCCCATGTACTGAGGGTGGTGGGTTTGAACTCGGCCCCAGCCAAACTGCAACAACAACAACAACAAAATAGCCAGGCGTTGTGGCGGGAGCCTATAGTCCCAGGTACTCTGGAGGCTGAGGCAACAGAATCGCCTAAGCCCAAGAGCTGGAGGTTGCTGTGAGCTGTGACACTACGGCACTCTACCAAGGGCGACAAAGTGAGACTCTGTCTCTTAAAAAAATGAGTCAGCTATAGTTTACTACTGATGATCCCTGTGTGTGTTTTTAGATAAATATTGCCTCAAGTTTGTTTATGGCTTATATTGAATGTTTCTTTTCCTGAGTCATTCATTGGTTGTTTTGTGCTGTCTAGATTAACAGTCATGGAAATAACCTTAATTTTGACATGTGTTTATTGATGAATCTATATTCTCTTTTTGAGAGGAAAAAGCTTTTTTAGTATTCAGGTAATATTTGAGAAACTTTGTAACTATTTTAGTTATCCCATTACAATTTTAATTTTAGCAAAAACACAATATACCACCTTGAATCTCTCTAACTGTGTTTCTGTATTAAGTGTATTTACATTGTTAGGCACAAGACCTCCATAATCTTTACATCTTGGAAAAGTAATACTCAGTGCTTTTTCCAGAACCTCTGCTCATTTTATCCCCTCTTCAGTCTTTGTCAGCCTTTGTTCTGCTTTCTGTTTCTGTGAGTTTCACTACTTAAGATCATATTAAGTGTAACCGTGTACTGTCACATTGTTCTGGCTTACTTCAGTTAACACGATAGTCTTAAGGTTTGTCCTTATCCTTAGATGTGGGAAGATTTTCTGTTTTAATGCTGGATAATACTGCATTGTCTGTACAAGCCACATACTTTGACATCTGTGTTGCTTATACCTCTTGGTTTCTTTTTCTTTTTTCAGACAGAGTCTCACTTTGTCGACCTGGGTAGTGTCCTGGGAAGAATATGGTGGTGTCATAGCTCCCAAGAATCTCAAACTGCTGGGCTCAACCAATCCTCTTGCCTCAGCCTCCTAAGTAACTGGGACTACAGGCCCATAACACTCAGCTACTTTTTCTATTTGTACTAGAGATGTGTTCTTGCTCTTAATGAGGCTGGTGGCAAACTCCTGAGCTCCAGCTATCAACCCACCTCAGCCTCCCAGAGTGCTAGGATTGCAGTGTGAGCCACTACACCTGGTGATGTCTTCCATTTTATGAATAATGGTGCAATGAATCTGAGTGAGAACGTGTATCTTCCTTGTTCTGCAGTGTATGTTTTGGATATATACCCAGCCATGAGATTGCTGGATCAAATAATGACCTTTCTTTTTTTTTACTTTTTTTTTTGTTGTTTAGATAGAGCCTCAAGCTGTCACCCTGGGTAGGGGGCTGTGGCATCACAGCTTGCAGCAACCTCCAACTCCTGGATTCAAGGGAGTCTCCTGCCTCTGCCTCCCAAGTAGCTGGGACTACAGGCCCTGCCACAACACCTGGCATCATTGTTGTTTGGCAGGCCCAGGCTAGATTCGAACCCGCCAGCTCAAGTTGTATATAGCTGGTGCCTTAGCCAAATAATGACCTTTCACTTTATTTTTCTTTGAAAGCTTTATACATTTTAATAGTGTCAGAAACATTTTTCCTCACCAACATTTAAAAAAAGTGTCCATTTTTGGCTCGACGCCTGTAGCTCAAGTGGCTAGGGCACCAGCCACATATATCAGAGCTGGTGGGTTCAAATCCAGCTTGGGTGGCCAAACAATAATGACAACTATAACCAACAAAACAAAACAAAACAAAACAAATCCAGGTGTTGTGGTGGGCAACTGTAGTGCCAGCTACTTGTGAGGCTGAGGCAAGAGGATCGCTTAAGCCCAACAGTTTGAGGTTACTGTAAGCTGTGACACTATGGCACTCTACCCAGGTAAACAGCCTAAGATTCTATCTCTTCCCCCCCCCCCCAAAAAAAAAAAAAGTGTCCACTTTCTTAGTATCCATGGCAAACTTTTTTTAGTGTTCATTGTGAGTATGATGTAATACTTCATTGTGATTTTGCTATGCATTTCTCTAATAATAAGTACTTTAAGCATCTTTTCAAGTAAATGGCTTATTGGCCATCTATATTTCTTTTCTTTTTATTTTTCTTTTTGCAGTTTTTGGCTGGGGCTGAGTTTGAATCCGCCACCTCCAGCATATGGGGCCAACGCCCTACTCCTTTGAGCCACAGGCACTGCCCAGCCATCTATATTTCTACTTTGAAAAGTGATAGTGAGCTCCTGCCATCCACTTGGTTGTTCCCCCCAGAGGGTTAGGATTACAGACACGAGCCACTGCTCCCTGCCCTCTTTTAACTTTTTAAAGTGGGTAACCTTACCTCAATTTCATTTGTAGTTTTTACCTATACAGGATATTTCAAAATTTGCCAGACATACATGCATAGGAAAAATGGGAAATTGTAGCTAAATGTACTATTATTTATAAAATATTCATAATATAATTTTCCTATGAAAATTCCTATTTTTCTATGTGTTAAAATAAAAATAAGAAAAATATAAAATAATAGGCTCGGCGCCTATAGCTCAGTGAGTAGGGCACCGGCCATATATACCCAAGGTGGCGAATTCAATCCCAGCCCGGGCCTGTTAAACAACAATGACAACCGCAACCAAAAAATAGCCAGGTGTTGTGGTAGGTGCCTGTACTCCCAGCTACTTGGGATGCTGAGGCAAGAGAATCGCTTAAGCCCAAGAGTTTGAGGTTGCTGTGAGCTGTGACTCCATGGCACTCTACCGAGGGCAACATAGTGAGACTCGGTCTCAAAAAAATAAAAAAAAAATTAAATATAGACCAGGCACAGTAGCTCACGCCTATAATCCTAGTGCGAATTGCTTGAGCTCATGAGTTCAGACCAGCCTGAGCAAAAAGTAGAGACCCCACCTCTACTAAAAAAATAGAAAAACTGAGGCAAGAGGATCACTTGAGCCCAATAGTTGGAGGTTGCTGTGAGCTATGACACCACAGCACTCTACTCAGGGCAGCAGCTTGAGGTTCTGTCCTCCCCACCCCCAAAATATATATATGTATGTGTATATATACACACACACACATATAAATATATATATAATTACATATATATAATGGTCATTTTATATATCTATATATATATAATATCAGTTTCCTATCTATGAGTAATTCTGGGACACTTTGTATATTATAATTTTGTATGACACTTTTTTTTTATGACACTATTAAACTCTGTATACTTTAAGACATTGAGAACAAAAGTTAAATATAAATCAATCACATGTCTACTGGAAATTTTATTTTTCTCTTCATTTGCTTATGTGTTATGCATATTTGGTTTATGAACTTATTTTATTTTATTTTTTGTTGTTATTGTTGTTGCAGTTTTTGGCCAGGGCTGGATTTGAACTCATCACCTCCAGTATGTGGGACCGGCACCCTACTCCTTGAGGCACAGGCACCGCCTGCATATTTGGTTTATGAATAGTACATTTTCTCATAGTTGTTGGACAATTGTTGTTTAGCCTGTAGGTGAATAGTTATGCAACCTATCTTAATTTCAACACATATTATGTTTGTGTGGAACATTTGTGTAATATGAAGATAATTTTTGAAAGGCCAGGCAGGCATGGTGGCTCATGCCTGTAATCCTCGCACTCTGGGATTTTGAGGTGGGTGGATTGCCTGAGCTCATGGATTTGAGACCAGCCTGAATAAGACTATCATGTCACCCTAATATTTTGTACATGTTGTAACCACTTATTGATTTTTATGAATTAGAAAAGCTACCTTTCAGAAACTTTGTGATATGGCTTTATCCTACAAGACTCTGATGCACATAATAGAAAGTGAGGACCATTACATTCTGGAAGCGTTTTGCCTGTGGAATTGTGCTGTTATTTTCTAGGTGAAGCATTTTCCACTATTTCCTTTGAAGAGCTTGTCATCACTTTCTAGACCGAATCTGTCTGTTGTCTTGGAGTCTCTATGCTGCTATAACAATATGTTCCCTTTGGTTTCAGCACCTCTGGTCTGTCTTATAAACCATGATTTCAGCACCCTCATCCATAGGAGACACCAACTTTTGTTTGGAAAGGCCTTGAAACAAGAAGGTTTAACTCTGGTGTCACTATTTTCCTTTTGGGAACAAGGCTGAAATTTATAATTTTACTTGGATATCCACCACGCTATTCTTTACATAGGGTAAAGTCTGTGGTGTGGAAATACGACAAACTTCCTTTTTCATTCTGTTTTGCTCATTTTATTATTATTTACTAATTTTTTCCCTCTCTTTTTATATATTTATATATAAATTTATGTATTTATGTGTTTGGGACAGAGTTTCTGTCACAGTTGGTAGAGTGTTTTGTCAGAGGTGTTGTCATAGCTCACAACCTCCTCAATCTCCAGGGCTGAAGAGATCTTCTTGTCTTGGCCTCATAAATTGCTGGGACTACAGGCATGTGCCACCATGCCCAACTAATTTTTGTATTTATGATGGACATGGGGTCTTACTCTTTTTCTTTCCTTTGAGACTGAGTCTCACTTTGTCATCCTTGGTAAAGTACTGTGGTGTCACAATTCACATCAACATCAAACTCCTGGGCTCAAGTGATTCTCTTGCCTCAGCCTCCCAAGCAGCTGGGACTACAGGTGCCCACCACAATGTCTGGCTATTTTTAGAGACAGGGTCTCACTGTTGCTCAGTTTGGTCTTGAACTCCTGTGCTCCAGGAATCTACTGGCCTTGGACTCCCAGAATTATACTCATGAGCCACCACACCTAGCCTAGAGTGTTACTCTTGCTTAGGTTGGTCTCAAACACATGTGATCAAGTGATGCGTTCACTTCAGTCTCCCAGAGGTCTGATATTACAAACATGGGCCAACCCATTTAGCCTCTATGTTGGCTCTATAACTATTACTCACCTGCTGTGTTGCAAATTCTTACCTGGTTTTTAGAATTCCCACAAATAGAAAGTATACATGAACATTTATTTATCTTGAAGATAATTAGTGCCTGTGTACCTGTTCCTAATGTTCTTGGCATGATTTGCAGATAAAATGTGATATGCGTATGTTCTCAATCCTGATAAAAAGTCAGTGGCTAAAATTGTTATTGTTTGAATTTCTTTCAGCTGTATCTAATCATTCTACCCAAGACTACTTGCAAGAGCTGGGAACAAATATTATATTCCCAGAGACAATCTTGAGACGATATCAAAGGTGTGGCCCAGAAAATTTTAACTTAAAAAAAGGCTGGGAAAGTGTGGATGAGTGTCAGCAGCAGAAAGGATGTTCCAGTAAATGTGACCAGTGTTCAACAGATATGCATAGCAAAATTTTCCAATGTAGAAAATGTTTGAAGGTCTTCAGACAATTTTCAAATCTAAATAGACATAAGACGATATATACTGTACAAAAAACTTTTAAATGTGAAAAGTATGGGAAAACCTGTTACCTATGCTCACACATTCCTGAACATAAGGTAATCCATATGGGAGAAAAACAGTACACATGTAAAGAAGGCAGCAAAGTCTTCAAATCTTGCTCAAGACTGCCTAAACATAGGAGACTTCATACTGTAGAGAAACTCTGCAAGTGTGAAAATTATGGTAAATGTCTTAGCCATAGATCAAAATATTTTAACCATATGAGTATTAACACTGAAGGAAAATGCTACAACTGTAAAGAATGTGATAAACTTACCAACCAGTACTCACACCTTTCTGTACATCAAAGAATTCAATGTGTAGAGAAACTCTACAAATGTCAGGAATGTGGAAAAGCCTTTAAATATTACTCACACCTTTCTAGCCATAAAAAAATTCATTCTGGAGAGAAACCCTATAAATGTCAAGAATGTAGCAAAGCATTTAAGCATTACTCAAGCCTTTCTGTGCATCAGCGAATTCATTCTGGAGAGAAACCTTACAAATGTGAAGAATGTGGTAAAGCCTTTTACCGGAATTCACACCTTTCTATCCATAAAAGAATCCATTCCGGAGAGAAACCCTACAAATGTCAAGAATGTGGAAAAGCCTTTAATTGTAGTTCAACCCTTACTGTACATCAAAGAATTCATTCTGGTGAGAAACCCTACAAATGTGAAGAATGTGGCAAAGCCTTTAACCGGAACTCACACCTTTCTAGACATAAGAGAATTCATTCTGGTGAGAAACCCTACAAGTGTCAAGAATGTGGCAAAGCCTTTAAGGATGACTCACACCTTTCTGTACATAAAAGGATTCATTCTGGAGAGAAACCCTACAAATGTCAAGAATGTGGCATTGCCTTTATTAGGTATTCAACACTTTCTGTACATCAGAGGATTCATTCTGGAGAGAAACCCTACAAATGTCAGGAATGTGGTAAAGCTTTTAATTGTAGTTCAGCTCTTACGAAGCATCTAAGAATTCATTCTGGTGAGAAACCCTACAAATGTCTAAAATGTGGCAGAGCATTTAAGCATGACTCAAGTCTTACTGTACATCAAAGAATTCATTCTGGAGAGAAACCCTACAAATGTCAAGAATGTGGCAATGCCTTTAACCGGTACTCAACACTTTCTGTACATCAAAGAATTCATTCTGGAGAGAAACCATACAAATGTCAGAAATGTGACAAAGCTTTTAGCCGGTACACAAGCCTTTCTGTACATCAAAGAATTCATTCTGGAGAGAAAACCTACAAAGAATGTGGCACAGTCTTTAACCTTAATTCAAACCTAACTAATCATCAAATGATTCATTCTGGTGAGAAACCCTACAAATGTCAACAATGTGGCAAAACCTTTAAGCATGATTCAAACCTTTCTGTACATAGAAGAATTCATTCTGGAGAGAAACCATTCAAATGTGAAGAATGTGGGAAAGCCTTTAACCAGTACTCAAACCTTTCTGTACATAAAAGAATTCATTCTGGAGAGAAACCCTACAAATGTCAACAATGTGGCAAAGCCTTTAACCAGTACTCGCACCTTTCTAGACATCAACGAATTCATTCTGGAGAGAAACCCTACAAATGTCAAGACTGTGGAAAAGCCTTTAATTGTCGTTCAACCCTTACTGAACATCAAGAAATTCATTCTGGAGAGAAGCACTACTAATGTCAAGAATGTGGGAAAGCCTGTAAATGGAACCCAACCTTTTCTGTACATAAAAGAATTCTGTCTGGAAACCCTACAAATGTCCAGAATGTGCCTAAGGCTTTAATCAGTACTCACACTTTTCTGTACATGAAAGAATTCATTCTGGAAAGAAACCCTACATATGTCAACAATTTGCAAAGCCTTTAATCAGTATGTGAACCTTTGGACATAAAATAATTCATTCTGGTGTGGCTCCTATGGCTCAGTGAATAGAGTGCCAGCCCCATGTACCAAGGATGGTGGGTTTGAACCCAGCCCCAGCCAAACTGCAACAAAAAATAACTGGGCATTGCAGTGGGTGCCTGTAATCCCATCTACTTGGGAGGCTGAGGCAAGAGAATCGCCTAAACCCAAGAGCTGGAGGTTGCTGTGAGCTATGACATGGCACTCTACCGAGGACAAAAAAATGAGACTCTGTCTCAAAAAAATAAAAAAAAAATAAATAAATAAATAATTCATTCTGAACAGTGTGACAAAACATTCAACTCACATCCAAACCTCACAGTATGTAAAAGAAATCATATAAAAGAGAAAACCTCCAAATATGAAGAAAGTGGAAGAACCTTTATCGGGTATTGATAACTTGCTAAGCAAAAAGGAATTCACACTGGAGAGAAGTCCTTCAAATGTGCAAAGTGTGGCAGTGCCTTTAACTGGAACGCAAACCTTACTACACATAAGAAAATTATATTGAAGAGAAATCTTACAGAAGCGAATAATTTGGCAAAGGTTTAAACTGATCTTAAGCCCTTGAGAAATCATACAAGAGAAATACTGTAACAATATGAAGATGTGGTAAAGTCTTATGGAAATAGTCACATTTTCTGTACACAATAGAATTAATGTTGAAGGGAAACTCTACACATATGAAGAAGTTGACAAATGTTTAACTTGTGCTCAAACCTTTTTATATGTGAAAAGTTTTTAACAGAGAAAATGCCTACAAATGTGAAGAAAGTATCAAATGCTATAACCACTACTCACACATTTCAGTGCATAATGGAATTCATAGAGAAATATTTCTCACACTTTTCTAATCAGAATTCATGTGGATGAAATACTCTACAAATGCCAATCATCTCAAAAAGCCTTAAAGTTGTGTTTATCCTGTTAGTTGGGCAGGGAGAGATGGGACAGATGTTACTAGGAGATCCTTTGTCCATAGTATGAGGAACAAATTGACCAGAGGGGGCTTCCTGGAAAGAAAAGCTGGCATTTGAAGAAGGCTTCCAAAAACTGAACTGATATTTGCTCTACAAAGATGAGTCTCAGAGGTAGAGAGGCCACAATGTGGAGACATGGCCAAGATCACAAAATGACGTTTTTGGAGAGTAGCATACAAGTTAAGTGACAGTAGGCTGAAGTGACCTATTTTAATTGACATGGTACAGTTTACACCAGTTCTATCACATTGTACAAAAACAATGATAACTTCTGGAAATCACCTTGCAGGGATAGAAAATCAGAGGAATCTCCATTTTGGACGTTTGCCCACTCTCCAGGAAAAATTATAAATTTTTTTTTTTTTTTTTGAGACAGAGTCTCACTTTGTTGCCCTTGGTAGGGTGCCGTAACATCACAGCTGACAGCAAACTCCAGCTCTTGGGTTTAGGTGATTCTCTTGCCTCAAGCCTCCCGAGTAGCTGGGACTACAGGCATCTCCCCCAACACCTGGCTATTTTTTGTTGAAGTTTGGCCGGGGCTATGTTTGAAATCACCACCCTCAGTATAAGGGGTTGGCACCCTACTCACTGAGCCACAGATGCTGCCCCATCATGCATATTTATACCTCCACACCAGTTAACATAGAATTGGAAAATCAGCATAAAGAGGAAACATCTTCCTAAATCCATGGTCTTCTCCACTTCAAAATGTAGATGTGTTCCTTCTCTGGATCATATAGTCATCTAATGTTGAAATTTCCATACGTGTACCTATTTGTTCCACTGTCTTAGTACCAGTAACCATTCTTTTGCACCTGTAACAGAAAAGCAGGGAACACAAACCTGACATCTGGTCCCCATATGTGACGTTATGGTACCAAAATCTGGAAGGAAAATGTACATGTTCAGCAAGATAAACTAATGGTAGAATAGACGTTCTTAATTCCCTCTATCAGCTGCAGATTATTTATTATGCCTACATGTCTCTCAATGTCTTCACTTTCCTACCCCTGCCTCATCTACCGTATATACTTGAGCATAAGCCGACCCCCTTAATTTTACCCTAAAAACTGGGAAAACTTAGTGACTCAAGTATAAGCCGAGGTGGAAAATGCAGCAGCCACTGGTAAATTTCAAAAATAAAAATATATACCCAAAAACAATTACAATAATTGAGGAA
>CAUYPK010020845.1:0-10262 GCA_963574355.1 Loris lydekkerianus | reverse complement strand
TTGTTTATGAATGTGATCTTCAATTACATCTGCCGTATCTTTTCTTGGGGGGAGGGGTGTGTTGATCTATTCTGGTTATTCATGTTACCAGAGTTTTTCTGCTGATTCCTCCCCATGGTTATTTTATTTCCTTTGATTTTTCCCCTGGCACTTTATCGAGGGTCTGTACAGTGTTGTGGCCTGAGAAACTGGGGCCCTGTCTGGTGTGGTGGGGCTCAGTGGTTCTGTCTTGTTTTCAGCTGGTTTCTGTTCAACCCTAGTGTAACATTTAATCTGGGTTGAAGTCTCAGCTGCAGGGAAAAACCAGCGGTTAAGTCACTCCGCCCGCCCACCTCTGGCACCAATTAGAAAAGGAAAATCAAACCTTCCTACAACTGTACACCCAGGGCACCGCCTGAAAAGTCCTCCGTCTATTGGTTCAGTTCAGAAGGTCCAAATCAATTGTCTCAATCGGCACCTGTCTTGGGTGGGAGAGTTCAAGAGGTCTCTGGGGACTGGATCTCAGGGGTCTGGTGACTATTCTGATATGGCTTACTCCAGTGCTGCATGGAGTCAGGAGGAGCCACCTAGCAAATAGATCAGTCTGGGAAGGTTGACGTCTCCTTCCCCTCTTTGCCACTCCTTCGGACCCAGTCACTGGTATCTCTGCAGATGGCTGACCCAGTTGCCTGAAGTGAACAGATACTCCAGGGGTTTGCACCTGCCTGAATCGCAAGGAAATCTGCTAGGCCTCTGCAGTCTGCCGCTATCTAGCAGGAGGAGGTGAGGCCTGACATCCTTGGGTGCTTGATGAAGGTGGGGGGGGGGTTGTTCACTCAGACTTAGCCCCACCCCTGATTGATGTTGCTAACAGAACAGAACAGAACAGAACAGGACAGGACAACTTTGTGGAATTCTGTCTCTGTTTCTGCTAAAATTGCCTGCAGAAGACAGGCTGTTCTGAGTTCAGATGTCTTTGCTGCTGGAGGTTTGTATTCGATTACCTCTCTGAGTAGGCCCTGACCTGGAAGCTTTCCGGGTTTGTGAGCAGTGTCAGGCAAATCCTTTCCTCATGGGTGGCCTCCTCTGGTTGCCCAGGGAGATAGGGTGTGTGGCTTCAGAATATCTAGAAGTGAGCCATTTTGCTTTTGTTTGCATCCTTGTGGTCTTAACTCGCCTTAGCGGTGTTAATGTGTGTTCTTCAACCTTCTCTCTTGGTACAGCTTGAATCCTCCAGGTTACTTACTAAATTTTTGTCCCTTAACTCTCCTTCTGGACGGGAGCCTCTGTGGAAAGCTGGCTTCAGTCCGCCATCTTGTCTCCTCCCCCCCCCCCCACTGACCTTTAAACAATACCAGGTAGGGAAAGTACTGAAACTAAGATGTATGGGGGGAAAGTACTGAAACTAAGATGTATAGGGGGAAAGTACTGAAACTAAGATGTATAGGGGGAAAGTACTGAAACTAAGATGTATAGGGGGAAAGTACTGAAACATAGATACATGTTTTCAGGGTGCACAAAGGAAAGAATATGGATATGCGAAGTGTAAATACTGCTCTCATGAAGATGAAACTAAGATGTATAGGGGAAAATAATAAAACAAAGATGTATGATGTATGACTAACTAACCGCAAAATTCTCCTTCTGTACAATGCTTGCTTGCTGCCTTATCCGGATGCACCTGGACAGCCTGTGTGCCAACCAGGGTGCAGACCAAGCCTTAAAAACCTGATGCCTTACGCACTCTGGGCTGCTCTCAGAAATCCCATGCTGGGACACTGAGGCAGTCACCAGCTGGCTCTTCAATAAAAGGACTCCTCTGTAAATTTAACCTGTTTGGCCGTGTGGTCTTTGTGGAACTCCTGGGCATAGCAATAGGAAAAAAAGACATAAAGGAAAACATTAAAAACTAATAGAGATGATAGGACCAAATATAACCTCTAACATCAATAAATTCAAGTGGGTTAAAATTCACCTCTCAAAAGAGTAATGTTTTACTTCCAGACCAAATCACAAAGAGCAGTTGAAACACCATACTGATTTTTCCTAGAAACATAACAATGGCAAAGTGATTTACAAAGGTTGTTGATGTTTTGACCCTAAAATTCCACTTTAGGACTAAAATCTACAAATATGCACATATACATGTTTGAAGTAACATGTACAAGGCCATCCATTACATCATTGTTTGAAAGCACAAAAGGCTGACAATTCAAATGTCCATGGTTAAATCAAATCTAGCACATTCATCCAAAGGAAAACTATACAGCTATGTGTATGATATACAAAGATCTCCAAGAGATATTCACTTAAAAAAAGCAAAGTGCAAAACAGTATGTATTATATTCTACTATCTGTGTTAAAAGTGTGGAAGTGATCATAACTTATATTTGTATTCTTGATGCTTCTATCCATCAAGAATCTCTTTAAGGGTATACAGAAAGCTAATGGGCTCTGTTTTAGGACAAGGTGGGAGCTGGACCAAAGGTAGACAGGAATAGGGGGGAGAATTTTTATCTTTCTTTTCATACTTCTTGGTTGTGATATGAATGTATACCTCTTCAACATATTAAAGTCTGCTTGTCTGCTTCCCCCAATAAACCAAGCACTCCCTGAATGCAGGGACCGTATGTCCTACTTCTCACAGTTGTCTCTCAACACCAAGCACAAGGCCTAAAACAGCACAGGTGGCCGGTGGAGGTTTGATGAATGAATGAATGAATGAATGCAGTACAGGGCAAAGCCCCCAGGTCAAGCAACACAATCCTTGAGAATTGTTAGCTGCAACTCAAGATAGTGTGCACGATGCATCAGTTCTCAGGGCACATGCTAACATTTTTCTTTTTAGCCCAAGGGGGAAAAATAATCCCTAAATGCAGGATTTTTAATCAACACAATCTGTGTGCTGTTCTCTATTCTGCCCTGTGACCTTGGGCAGGTCTAAATTCAATTCCAGCACTCCCTGAGCCAGACACTCTGGGGGATGCAGAGATGATTAAGACACAGCCCTTGCCCGGTGCTCTGCCTCCTCTCTCCTGATTTGTAAAAGGAGAATGCATTCCCTCCACAGAGTTGGTGGAATTTTAACAAGGAAGATACAGCTATTTCTCTCCCAGAATCCTGCCTCCTGAAGAATCAAGGCTCAGTTATGTGTTGATCTGGAGAAGCTTCTCTCAACACCCACCCAAGAAGAGTCTATCTCCCCCCTCCTTGAGGTTTCCCTGGGGCCTTCTATTTGCAGTTCCACTTTTCCGCGTTATGTGTCCCAAACTGTTGTTCTGGATTCTAAGGTCAGACACAGCAAGGATTCTGCAGCAGTCTGGTCTGCACTCACCCCCAGTTCTCAACAGTGTGTCTGGCCAATGGTGGGCACAGATAAATGTTTTCAGGAGGCATAAAGGAAAGAATATGGATATGCTAAGTGTAAATACTGCTCCCACTGTCATAAAAGCACCAAGAAGTAAATATGGCAAAGAGGTCAACCAAGAAAGTGGCCAGCATACACCTTTGAAGGTGTGATGGAGAGATAAACCACCAGCAACTTCTAGCCAATATATGGACTTGTGGGGTATGGAGGGGCAGGGAAAAATACTTGTGCATCAGATACTATGATGTAGCACAGATATGAAGATACAAGCTCAGGATACCCTAGTAGGGTGATGCTATTCCCTCTATTGCACACCTGCAAATTCCAAGGCCTAAACAGGTTAGGGAGCTCACTTCAGCCCATATCCCCCTCCCCAACATATACATAAAGGCCAGAGCAATTAGAACCCAGGATCAAAGGACTCGAATCCATGCTCTTTACCCCACCCAAGTTGACTTGCTTATGAAAAAGATGTCCTAACTACTCTATTACAGACATCACACTAACCCCCCTTTCCTGAGGAAAGGAATTACCGTGCTGCCTGGCAACTCCAAGCTCAGGGTTCTGAAGGCAGGAATCATGTCTAGGGCTTACAGGTTGGGGCTAACCCACCCTGCTGACATTTCAGACCTGAGCCCAGCCTGGCAGCAGCCTGGCGGTCCCTGGCATCTAATTTTCATATTTCTTTGCATACTGTGATTGAGGGATGCTAGCATGAATTCACACACCTGGCTTATTTCAGTGCTGGCATCCTTTTCCTGTCCAGATAGTTACCACTAAGTAATTTAGTTTATCTGTGTCTCTGCAAGTTTATTTGGAAATCATGGAACGCTGCTTACAGAAAATTAAGCTTCATTTTCTTTAAGCATCCAGCCAATAGTGCAGGCAGAAGATGGTGATTTGGTGGTAACTGGCTTATGCATATGTAAACGATGCATTTAGTAAATTATGTAGACTTCACACTTCAGAGCATTGAAGAAAACAAAGGTACCTTCCAAGGAAATTTTAGTGAAATAGAGTCATTCTGAAAGGAATACAGAATTATTGGTTTGTAAGAACAGTTGAGCCCAGATCTGAATGGAAAAATGTGAAGCATGGGTATAAACAAGAATTTGAAAAGGGCTAATTTTAAGTGGTATTATGATATCTCTAAGGACTCCCAAGAATTATAGCCCATAACATTCCTTGAGATTGAATTCATGGTGTGATGAGGTTGTACAATTCAGATTCAATTCCACTGTAACTTCTCATGCTTCACACGATTTCCCAGCATATGTTTTTCTCCTCAAACCCAGAAAGAGAATTCTAGATCTGCCGTGAGCTCACAACACATTGCGAAAGCTTCCCTGCAATTACACACCCTTTCCATTCCCCAGAAGGCCCTGTTGCCTCAGTCCCTTCTAATATCACATCAGCAATAAATTTCACTGTAATATAATTAAAGTATCACTCCAGAAAGGTAACCAAGTGAGTGGTGTGGATTTGAAATTTCTGGGCAGGTTGGGTTAGAGTACTTGGGCTTACAAGGTTTCCAATTTGCATACCACAGTAGAGGGGTCCATCTGTCTGCAGCATTGCACCTAAGAGCCCATAAACTTGCAGTGCTTACACCACAAGCTGTCAACTGCATGTGGCCCCAGTGCAGCTCCGTTTGTCATGTTCATCAACACCAACCCCAGAACTAATAAGATGTCCCCAGAGCTGCCAAGGACAAGAACCATGCTAGTACTCTGCCTTTGTTTTTTTTTTTTTTTTTTTCCCGTTTGATCCTAGTGCTAACCCCTCGCAGTCATTATTATTTATATCTTACTGATGTGGAAACTGAAGCTTAGGGAGGTTAAGTGACTTTTCTCCAGCTGCCACTGACTGAGTGCTTATTATATGACAGGGAACATACACACAAACATGAACTCATTGATTCATCACACTAAGTCTCTATGAGGCAGGGATTTTAATTAATATCCATTTTCCAGGCTGTGAACCAGAGGAAGTTACAAAACATGTCTAAGTCAAGGAGCTAATAAGTGGTAGAGCTGGGACTCACATTCAGGTCACGACCACTGCCATGTCTTTCCTGCATTCCTACCATTTATAAAGAGGTTCTCACTTCAGAAACTGGGCAAGCAGAGGTTGCGTCAGTCTCTGGTACGTAAGGCTTCCATTTGTTCCTCCATCCACCTCCCCAAACACACAACACACACACAATTCCAAATGACAGATTCATTAACCCTCACGACCCTTTGAGGCAGGTGCCATTATCATTCTAATTTTACCACTGCAGACACTGAGGTTTGGGGACATTACATAACCCAATCAAATTCAATGCCATGTTAAGTAGCACAGTCAGGTTTATGCCCAGGCTGTCTGAGTCCAGGTCCAGTACTCTCAGTCAGGACATCACATGATAGTGAACGTGACCATGAAAGGCAGGTCACTGAGAGTCCAATGAGGAACACACCCTGCAAATTATGACCGGTTAATAGACTTTCTTTAAGTCTTAAGTCAAATACAACTTACCTCTACTCTTACAAACTATTACAATGTTTAAAACAGAGGGGAAAAAACCCTAGAAACAAATGTCTAATATTAGAGGTTAAATAGTGGTTCACAAATATGTTAGAAAACTAAAAAGTCATTGAACTATGACAAAGAAGGATATCACGACATGGAAAATGTTTATGATATTTTAAGTGAAAGGAACGGTTTACAAATGTATCTATAATTTGATCCACTTTTGTAACATGAAATGTGGGCATGTGCAGTGAGAGAGAGAGACAGGAGAGAGGGAAAATACACAATAAAGGATAAAAACGGGGTGTCTGCTGATGTTTTCTAGTTTGCTACAATTAACACTGTAACTATAATGCTATGATTTTTAAAGGTATTGTTGTTGTTGTTATTTTTGTTGCTTTTGGCCTAAGAACTTGAATGTAGATTTCAGTAATACGAAAACAGTCCAGTGAGATCCAGAAATGATTGCTGGAGACCACAGCAGCGTATCCCCAGATCTGGAGTATGTTGACATTTATGAAACAGAAAACCATTTCATGGTTAAATTCATTTGGTAAACTTTGTAGACTTGCACTGTTGACTCATGTCTAGGGTAATTGAAGCTGGAGCTTCTCTCATTTATCTGACCATGGAATCCCGTTTTTGTGTGTAGGACCTGACTGCAGCTCTGAGGAACCCAGTCTGGGAAACATTTGCCTAGAGAACACTATTCATCTCTACAATATACACATAGTCCAAATGCCAACCTCTCCCTCCGGGAATTTCCTTTCTATAACTCCTGTGACACTAAGAAATTCCTTTGGTCTCTGCATCCCCCATACATATTTTGAGAAGTTAACAAAGAAGAAAATTCTTATTCCCTGTAAACATGGGATACCTGCATCTGTGGATGTAATTTCAAGTCAAAATATTCTGTGAAGTATGAAAAGCTTCCTTTCTTCGGTGCTGTTGCTGCTGCTGCTGACCTTGCTGAGCATGTTGTCACTAGGAGTTACCCTTGTTGTTGAACACCTGCTGTGGGAGCTGGGTCTGGGGGACTGAGGGTGACTCGCAGGTCAGCAGGTAGCAGGGACGGTGGGACGGTGCCGTGGAGCACGTGTATACGAGGGTGGCTGTGAATGCTCTGACATCAGGTCCTTCTGGAGCCCACTTTCCTTGGCTATGAGAACCCACGTGTGGGTGTGACCTAAAAACATTCAGGTTTTCACAAATATAGCCTTGCTAGTCCATAAGTGGGAGTCTTGTGACATCAAGATTTGGGGTCTTACTGAAAATGTAGCCTTGGAGGTAACTCACTGACTAGTGATGGCTGCTGTGTCCAGACTGTAAGCGTCCAAGGTAGAGGGAAAGGACAGACCCTCTTAGGGTCTAAGATCCATCTTCAGGGGGGACTCCCTGTGTCAATACACCTGAGCTATCGCCCATAATGAAATATGTGTATAGCTAAGACTCATGAATCCAATTTTCTATCTCTAGGGATCTTAGAAACCTGACAAGAACAAATTCCTGAGAGGGTCAGAATCCATCTCTTATTTAGTTTATTTTGCTTTCTTAATCCTGTGTAATGATGTGAAAACCCCCAAGGACTCCAACAGAAACTACTCATTTATCTGACAGTTATTATTCTGTACACAGCAAGGGTCTCACAGAGAAAGTTTGGCAGGGTGACTAGACAAAGGCCAAATTCGTTTGGAGGTGACTTCTTCAAGATGGACAGGTCCTCTTTTGTGAAATCAGGCTGCAACTAATTTGAAAAATCTCTGGGTAAAAGTGAATTCTGAAAGCCTCATTTTTCTGCTTTCACTGAGAAGTGGCTTAAGTAGTTGTGGAGAAGAATTTGTACCATGTTTATCACATTAGTTTTGGGAAAGAGAAATCAGTTTGCTTTGTGAAGAGCAGGGCAGGAATTCAGACACCAGCACTGGCAGCGTTCACAGGCACATTCTCATTCAGGGCACATTTTCCGACAGGATTCCTCCCTCCGTGATGGAAGCCTGAAGGAACCTGAAGACACTCGGGGAAGCACAGTTGGAGCCTAAACAGTCCTCCTGATACAGTTCTCAGCATGGAGGAAAAAGGGGGTCTGCTCAGCCGTGGGCACATGCAAATGTACCAGACCACGGAGGGGAAACCCCGCCCTGCCCTTCTACACTGTCATACCCGCAGGGTGACAGACTTATTCTAAGCCATACGTGTGGTTGGCTACTCTGGAGGCATAAGGGAGATGGGAGGGAGTGGCACAGGATGGGACTGATTTCAACCTCGCCCGGGTCAGAACACCATTTCACAAGGCCCTGGCACTGGAGCACACGACACGGAGTGTAAGGGCAGATGGCTGTGACTGGAGTCCAGCCAGCACTGAGGGTACGGAGGAAAGGGGAGGAGAAAGGATTTCGTATCTTGGCTCCTGGCTCCGAGATCTGATGTCTGAAGGATATTATTAAAATGGCTTGAATCAGGCAGGTCAACTTCACTGCTGAAAAGGAAGAAAACCTAAGGCAGAGGTGGGTTACAGGCCCAGGATGCAATGTCCCTCTGGAACAAGGCCATTTTCCACTGCAAGTCAACAAACCTCGGCCTCGAACAAACCTCTGTGTATT
This sequence comes from Loris lydekkerianus, assembly GCA_963574355.1. Taxonomy (NCBI): domain Eukaryota; kingdom Metazoa; phylum Chordata; class Mammalia; order Primates; family Lorisidae; genus Loris; species Loris lydekkerianus. Next base: position 1,805 of record CAUYPK010020845.1, on the reverse strand, counting down.
CTATCTATGGATCTTTGCAAATGGAAACATCACTCAAGCTCCAGTGCTCCCCTTGTGAGGTCTGAGATGTCACTCTTTTGAGTATTGGCAAAAATAATATTCCTACCTTTCAGGCAGTCATGCAGAATAAACGAAGGTCATAGACTGCCTCAGGTCTGAGCACCCACGTGGTGGGTGTTAACATGTCACACTGCAACACTCATTCTCTGACCTGTGTACTTCAGACTCTGAGTGAGGGGCCAGATAGACAATACATTCATTCGTAAGTTCAAATATAAATGCTATTTCCAAAATAAGCAAACCTAGAAATCTTTTAGAAAATAGGCTCATTCTAAAAGCAGAGCCCAGATGATAAGGACATGGGAAAATCAGCTGGTGTCTAGCAGCTATAATGAGAAGAATTTACCTAGTTCTTACACTAAGTTTTGACCACAGGGGCCTGGTATATTTTTCTAGATTACCGTTGAATTAACAGTCACATCCAGGAAAGATGCTTGGGCATTAGTGAGGCTGCCCAGGACAGAAACAATTTGCTGTATTTTCAGAACACAAAATAATCAAAAGACCAGCCTAATAGGGTCTTCTGTTCACAGTGTTGTGAGGCTGCCTGAGAGAAGCTCAAGGAGAGGAACTAGGAGTGAAGAAGGGGAAAGCAAGAATGAGGGCGTTCTGTTTAGAGTACAGGCATGGAGGTTCTGCGCTCACATGCACAGGGTGCTGGAGAGCTGCGGCCCCTCCTGCCACCCAGCAAGCCCCCAGTGGCCTGCAGCACATCATGGCACCGACAGTTTCCCTCTGTTCTCCTAGTTGGTATAACTGACTAGAAAGGAAGAAGGACCGGGAGTAGGGGGAGCCTCACGCCCCTGGGGCCCCGCAGGCATCGCCATCTGACTGTCTGCTGCTTGCAGAAGGAGGGCCTTAGCTCCCCACAGCCTAGGAGTGAAACAGTCAGCACGGCCCAAGGAGGCAGCACATGTGGCTTTCAAATCTGAGTCTGTCTCCTACCAGACTGCAGTACTCTAGCAGTTATAAACAGTCTTAGACTTCTGTCTCTCTTACCTTGACACAGTGGACGCTTAATACACAGTTGCTATTGGTGACCAATGAAGAGGGCTGAGGCTGCCGTTCTTTTTTTTTTTTTTTTAATTAAATCATAGTTGTGTACATTAATGCAATCATAGGGAACAATGTGCTGGTTTTATATACAATTTGAAATATTTTCATCAAACTGGTTAACACAGCCTTCACAGCATTTTCTTAGTTATTGTGTTAAGACATTTATATTCTACACCTAGTAAATTTCACATGTACCCTTGTAAGATGCACTGTATGTGTGGTCCCACCAATTACCTCCCTCCACCTCTCTTCCCCCCTTCTCTCCCTCTCCCCTTCCGTTTCTTTTTGGGTTATAAATGGGTTATAGCTTTCAGAAGAAAGCTATAAATTGGTTTCATAGTAGGGCTGAATACATTGGATACTTTTTCTTCCATTCTTGAGATACTTTACTAAGAAGAATATGTTCCAGCTCCATCCATGTAAACATGAAAGATGTACAGTTTCCAACTTTCTTTACTCCTGCATAATATTCCATGGTGTACATATACTACAATTTGTTGATTCATTCATGGGTTGATGGGCACTTGGGCTTCTTCCATGATATAGCAATTATGAATTGGGCTGCAATAAACATTCTGGTACAAATATCTTTGTTATAATGTGATTTTTGATCTTCTAGATATATACCTAGTAGAGGAATTGTAGGATCAAATGGCAGGTCTATTTTTAGATCTCTAAGTGTTCTCCAA
>CAUYPK010020843.1:0-15608 GCA_963574355.1 Loris lydekkerianus | reverse complement strand
CAAAATGTGATTTATACTCAAAATCAGCTTCAAAATAAAATGTATCTCAGATCTCTTTCTAACAAGACTTCCCCTCCTAAGCTGTCTTATAAAAGAATTCTGGAGCCTCTACTAGTGCCAAAATCAGAGATGTTGGGGTGGATGCAGAGAAAAGTGCACACTTCTACACTGCTGGTGGGAATGCACCTAATACGTTCCTTTTGGAAGGATGTTTGGAGAATACTTAGAGATCTAAAAATAGACCTGCCATTCGATCCTATAATTCCTTTACTAGGTTTATACCCAGAAGACCAAAAGTCACAATATAACAAGGACATCTGTACCAGAATGTTTACTGTAGCCCAATTCATAATTGCTAAGTCATGGAAGAAGCCCAAGTGCCCATCGACCCATGAATGGACTAGCAAACTGTGGTACATGTATACCATGGAATATTATGCAGCCTTAAAGAAAGATGGAGACTTTACCTCTTTCATGTTTATATGGATGGAGCTGGAACATATTCTTCTTAGCAAAGTCACTCAGGAATGGAAGAAAAAAGGATTCAATGTACTCAGCCCTACTATGAAGCTAATTTATAGCTTTCACATGAAGGCTATAACTCAACTATAGCACAAGACTATGGGGAAAGGGCCAAGGAAGGGGAATGGAGGGGGGAGGTTATGGTGGAGGGAGTGTAATGGGTTGGGCCACACCTACAGTACATCTTAGAATGGGTACAGGCGAAACCTACCAAATGCAGAATACAAATGTCTACATACAATAAAAAAGAAAATGCCATGATGGCTACGTTGAACAGTTTGATGAGAATATTTCAGATTGTTTATGAAACCAGCACATTTTACCCCTTAATTGCACAAATGTACACAGCTATGATTTAAGAATAAAAAAGTAATAAAAAAAAGAACTATAAAAAAAAAAGATGTAAAGTCTCCAACTTTTCTTATGCTGAATAGTACTTCGTGGTAGACATATGCCACAATTTGTTAATCCATTCATGGGTTAGTGGGCATTTGGGTTGCTTCCATGACTTGGCACTTAGAAATTGGGCAGCAATAAACATTCTGGTGCAAATGGCTTTGTGGTAAAATAATTTTTGTTCTTCTGGATAGATATCTAATAATGCAATTGTAGGATCAGCTGGAAGGTCAACTTTTAGTCTTGGAGAATTCTCCATATTTCTTTCCATAACGGTTGTATTGATTTGCGTCTCACCATATTCTTGCCAGCATCTGCAGTTTGGGGACTTTGTGATGTGGGCTAATCTTACTGGAGTTAGGTAAAGGACTGGGTTTGATTTGCATTTTGAGAAATAATTTTGATGGAAGTTTGGGGGGGTCCTATTGGCATTAAGTGAGTAGAGATCAGGGATGGGCTAAGCATCCTACAAGGCATAGCATATTCTCCAGCCCCTATTTACAGACACAGACACATTACACACCAAAGAATGAACCCAGCCCAGCTGGCGAAAGGGCTGAAATTAAAAACCCTACTGTAAATCTGTACCTCACTGCTAATTGTATCCTTCATTTGAAAATATCCTACATGTCTCAAATTATACTTAATTAAAATGGATACATCATTTCTTTCATCACCTAAACATTAAAGAATGTTCAGACAGAGCTCAGGATGGGTTAGCCTTCCTAATACTTATCTAAGTACTGATAGCTTCTATAATGAAGTTAGGTCACACAAGTAAGAACAGAGTCATTTTTCACAGAGCCAGAGCAACAAGTTGATGAGGAAGAACTTAAGAGCAGCAGGCCGGTGAGCCTTCCACTCCTTTTATCAGTGGATGCTACCTTGAGAATCTGTCCCCTTTGCTTTATTTTCCCCCTGGCTTCTCACCACCTCCTATCACATTTATGCTCATCTCCAGGTTATGCCCAATTATATTTTTGGTTCACTTACAAGACTACCATAGAAATAACCCTGCATTGGTAAATAGCTATGGCTATTTCTAATTAGGTAAGGACATAATACAAGAGAAGCACAAATAAATTCAAATGCACAATTTTACTTTGGATTGACATTCTCTATATGATATGGTTATACAAATTTCATGTATAAGTCTTTAAAATATAGAATGCTGTTTTTTCAAAATGAGTAGAACATAAAATTTTCCAGAAATGCTAAGAGTAAACTAGAAAATATCAACATTCCTGATCTTCAGTATAAAGCTTATTTTTCCATGAAATCACCAACTACTGTATATAATTGCACCTTGAAGGTGAGGGCCAGTTGTGTGTTGGTAAACCTACTCCTTCAAGAAGGAAGGAAGGAAGGGTGGAAGGAAGGAAGGGAGGGAACAAAAGAAAAGCCATAGGTATAGTATCTGCCAGGTCCCATGGGATAAATACTCCCACCATTGCCAACTTCAAGTTGCCAAGGGTTTAATATTTGGCTCACAAAATTCCCAAATATTTAACAATTTGCTCTCACAAGCTAGTATGAGCCTACTCCAGTACACCACTGACTACTGCTATATCTTTTTCTGTGGATAAAACAGCACTGAAGTGTGAATCTCTTGGCATTGAATTTTGTCCTGGCCTTGGCATATATTTTCCATGTGACTTTGGTTTAGCTATTTTATACCTCTTAGATTCAGGCTTCTCAATTGCAAACTATGATGGCTGAACTGGTTATCTCCAAAATCAATATAGTTATAACAGTAAAAGGTATAAAGTGTTCCTTTCATCAATCTCAAAGACTCTTAACAGCATAAGCATTAAATGTCAGTACTATCCGGAAACTATAGTAAAAAATTGAGATTAAATTGCTTTCTTTTTCCTTATTTTTCTGTTGATTTTGTCTATTAGGAATCAAATTCTGAATAGCAGCCCACTTCTCTAATGATATAGTGGGTTGAAACAATTCTTTATTTTTATTATTAAAATATTTTCTTAGTTTGTACATTCCTTCAATCATGCTTTGTCTACTAAATAAAACATCCCTGTACCATTCTTTTATGTCTTTTATGTTTCTTTAAAAAGGGCCAGTTTTTAAAATTTGATATCTCTTTATGGAATGTTGGCAATGTGCTATGAGTTTGATGATGTCATCACTAAGAGATTTCACGAGGAGGCAATGTACATAGGAAGCAGAGACTGTACTTTTTATGCTACTTTATCTAAATAGACATATGTTTGTATTCTTTTATGGCAGAAATAATTTGCTGACATCTGGGACATACAAATATTACTACCCTGAGAATCTGCATCTGTGAAGTAAGTACAACCAAGCTCAAAAAATTAGCCAAGTTTGTACTCCCTCCTTCTGGTCAAATGCAAATTGTCTATTTAAAAGGCAAATTTTTCATTACCAAAAGGTGAATAAGATGGCACTGAATTTCATTTGGTTCTTTTATTTTTTCAGTAGATAATGTATTACACAAGGAAATTCAATAATGTATTTTCCTTGAGTATAAATTTGACACTTACAAAAGTGAAAATGAATTAATTCAACTAAAACTTTCTGCTTGTTGTTTGACATTTAGCCCATGAAAGAACCATTCTCATGACATCATAGAAGGTCAGAACTGAATGACTCTATAGGAGTCATAACTCAATTTCTTTACCAAGAATTATATATTCAAAAACTGATACCAATGCTAGCAAATGACTTGACCTAAATAATACAGAAAGGATCATTTTGCTCCTTCCACTTTATCTCGGAACATCTTGGCATTTAACAGTATCTGCTTTTTCTATTATTACAAGAATGTAAAATTAAAAGTATTCTTTCATCCACCTGTACACTACCACTCATAAACACCCTATTTCTTTTTACCTGTTTATTCAAGAGCCACAGATCTCTCTCTTCTTTTATGCTAACTCCATGCCAGAATTTGATTACATTTCTCTGCGTTTTGACTTATATTCAAGATACTCTCAGGATATGATAAACCTTTTATTTCAGAAAATTTTAGATTTATAGAAATATTGTGAAGATAGTACAGAGAATTCTTATATATCTCATATTTACTTCTTTTATTGCTAACATCTTACATTGATATGGTACATTTATCATAACTGATTAACCAATACTGCTATTATTACTATTATTAGCTAAAATTTATAATTTATTCAGATTTACTTAGTTTTTACCTAATTTCTTTGTTCTATTCTAGAATCCCATCCACATAGCACACTACATTGATTTGTTGTTGTTGTTGAGACTTCTTAGTTTCTTCTTGGATAAGACAATATTCCAGACTTCCTTTTGTTTTTGTAGCATTGACAATTAGTAGTAAAGTATTTTGTAAAATGTTTCTAGATTGGAAAGTTACTTTTGGTTTCCATATAGTACTCTCTGGAAGGAGATCACTATGTGAACCCCATTCTTAAGGAGTAGGAGTTATGTTTCATCTCCTTCAAGGCAGAGTTTCTACATAAATTATTTGGAATTCTTAAGCAAAAAAGATTTGTCCATTCCCTCCCATCAATTTATTTTTTCACTCTAGGAAAAAATATATGTGTTTGGAATATAATTTAATACTACTTCATTTGTTTTATTGTTCAAATTATTGTGCATTGATGTCTGAGTTACCTTTCAATGCGCCCTGTGTCCATTTGACATATCCCCATTATCATGTTTGTTTGGTTATTTTTCCAACAACTTTCTTATTTTTTGGAAATACCAGATGCTCCAAGCTTATCTTGTATTTTTCCTGTCCTAGTCCTAGAATCAATCACTTCTCAAAGAAGCACTGGTGTCTCTTATTGGGAAATGGTTTTAGCATTCAAGATCTAGGTGCTAGTTGTGCTCACTGTCTCTGGGATAGCATTGAGTGTTTGCTCTCTCATCTGACGCAGTAAATAAATAAAGTAGAACTACCATAGTTGATCACCTCCCTATATTGACAACCTCCTTGAGTTGATCTAATTATCATAGACTGGATATGTACTTATCAGTACCACAGGTCTAGTTGCTTATGTTAATCACCTTCGTATGTTTACCAGCTTGTTACAGTCCCTTTGGTGGTCAACTTACAGAGGTTCTAACGTATGTAGATATGTACTAATCTATGCATGTTGCACATATTTATAAATATTACTATCTGTAACCATCTAGGTCTATATTAAATTAAACTTGAGTTTATACTCATGTCCCAAACTCTAACCCATTATCACATGAATCATTCTAGCCTCCTAATCTTGGTCATCAAACTTCCCACTACAATGAGACACCTGACTCCCACCATCTGTCATCCATTTAATAATTGCTCAATTGCAATTTGTAAGTATAGTAGTTTCAAAATTGTTAACCTAGCCCATGTGGAAAACAACTTTTGAATTAGAGTGCAGTGCTTATGTACAGTTGCTTTTGACTTTAGTCTTATTGACTCCATTCAGTTCCAGAGTTAATTAAGTCAGTACCTCTCCATCCATTCCCTTCAGTGAGGTTATTTCACAAATTTGTAATACAGGTAGATTTTAGCCACAGTTTTCACTGTATCCTGGGACTCTTCAACCTCATAAATGTGGGGTTTGGGGATTGCATACATTAAGCCTCACTCTTTGTAAATTTCTATAGGTTTTGAGAAACGCATAATGCTATGTAACCTCCATTACAGTATCATGCAGAATATTTTCACCACCTTGAAAAATTTCTTGCACTTTACCTCTTCAATTCTTCCTCCCACCCAAACTACTTTCTGTCAACCATCATTACAGTTATCACACAGAATAGTTTCACTACTTTAAAAAATAATTTCCCCTACTTCACCTATTCTGCTCTGTACCTGCTCCTCAAATCCCCACCCATGACTTATCTTTTTCTACCTCTCTAATATTGCCTTTTCCAAAATGACACATCATTAGAATCACATAGAATGTAGCCTTTTCAGACTGGCTTGTTTCACTTAGAAATAATAGATTTAAGCTTCATCTCCATTTATGTATGGCTTAATAGGTCATTTCTTTTTTTAATCACTGAATAGTATTCACATGTGTGACTGTAACAAAGCTTATTCATCCATTCACCTTTTGAAGGACATTTTGGTTGCTTCTGATTTGGAGCTGTTATGAGTAAAGCTACTGTAAACATTCATGTGCAGATCTTTGTGTAGGCATAATGTTTTCAGATCACTTGGATGAATGTATTAGTGTGCAATTACTGAATGATATGGTGAGACTACATTTAACTTAGTAAGAAACTGCCAGACTATCTTCCAAAGTGGCTGTACCATTTGGCATTCCCACCAGCAGTAAATGTGAGTTTCTGTTGTTTTGCATCCTCGCCAGCAATTGGTATTATCATTATGTTTTAAGTAGTAGGCATTTTAATAGGATTGTACTGATATCTCTTTGTTATGTTAATTTGTATTCCCCCAAGGACAAATGATTTGTGCATCTTTTAATATTCTTTTTTGATTTGTGTATATCTGCTTTAGTAAGGTGACACACAGAGCTGTTGTTCTTTTTTATTTTTTTTTTGTAGAGACAGAGTCTCACTTTACCGCCCTCCGTAGAGTTCCATGATGTCACAGGACTCACAACTCACAGCAACCTCAGCCTCCCGAGCAGCTGGGACTACAGGCACCCACCACAACGCCCGGCTATTTTTTGGTTGCAGTTCAGCCGGGGCTGGGTTTGAACCCGCCACCCTGTTGGTTATGTGGGGCCGGCGCCCTACTCACTGAGCCACAGGCGCCACCATGTTGTTCACTTTTTTTTTAAATTGAGTTGTTTGTTATAAAGCTGTGAGAGTTCTTTATACATTCCAGACAAGACCTTTGTCAGATATGTGTTTCACAAATAGTTTCTCTTAGTCTTGGCTTGTATTTTCAGTCTTGATGGTATGTTTCACAAAGCAAAAGTTTTTAATTTGATTAAAGTTGAAATTGTTAGGATTGTCTTTCACGGATCACATTTATTTAATGTTGTGTCTTAAAACTCCTCCTCAAACTCACCTAAATTTCTCCTATTAGAACATTTGTAGTGTTGTATTTTATATTTTGTCCTGTGATCTATGTTGAATTAACATTTGTGTGATATGTGCGATCTGTGTCTAGGCTCTCTCTCTCTCTCTCTTCCCCTCTATCCAATTTTTCCAGCACTATTTGTTGAAAAGACTATCTTTACTTTATTGAATTGCATTTTGTGACTTTTTCAAAATCAGTTGACTATATTTGTATGGGTCTATTTTCAGTCACCTCATTCAGTTCCTTCAAATGATATTTTTGTTTTCTTTTATTTTGTTTTTTCCAGGATACCATGCTGTGTTCATTAGCTTTACAGGAACTCTTGAGATCAATTAGTATTCAACCTTAGTTCTCTAAGAAGTCCAAGAAAAGTCATTCAGTTTCTCCAGCTTTTTCTTGTTGATGATTCCCAGGCTCTTCTCACATGAACACTGATCCCAGAAGTTTTCCCTCATATAGTTTTTCAAATTTGGGGCATCAGCTGATGGAATCACTAGGTGAGGGTGGGCATGTGCTTCGGATTGTACTGAGAACTCATATTACTCATCCATTCATGTTTAAAGTCTTATTAGAGGGAAAACAATCTGTGTCTCAATTTCCCCATATCAAAAGAGAGAATGATTATATAGTGTCTTTAAGGGTCCATCAAGTCATATGACAATTCACCATCTCTCTCTAGTATCTGGTTGTGCTCAGAATTTCTGGGTCTAGGCAGGCTCTTTCTCCAACTCTCCATCAGGTTTTCCTATAGTCTGATACAGCCTCCAGACCACATTGCAATTTATAAGTCTCTATTCTTTTGGAGATGAACTATGGCATTAAATTATGTCAGAGCCGGGGGAAGCATGAACACTGCGCTAGTCCACCTTTTTATGGAACCGATAAATAGACAGTTGCTTTTTTTCAGTCTCATCTCTTATAATGTTTTTATTGCTTTACCACCACACCATTATTAGCTTTTACTTCCTCAGCTTTTCCTATATGCAAAGCAATATTATATACCTTACACTCTTTATCTTATTTATTCTCTGTATCAGACTTCTAAGTTAGATATTTCTCTATTTTATTCATATGTTAAATGTCATTTTAACAGAATAACTGGTTCATCTGTACACTGTCTGGATGTAAATAACCTGAAATTTGAACTCAGATCTGTAGCACTGCAAAGCCAGGGCATCTTTTTATTACTAAATCATATTTATGTAACCCTTTGGTTGGCTTATATGTGTCCATTCAGGTATTTTCTACCTTCGATCAGACTGTCTTTTTTATGTGATTTACAGGTACATTTTCTAACTCTAAAAGTTTGTAGGGTGGAAATGCCACCCTTCATAAACAAATACATCCATCCTTCTTCTGTCAGTTATTGCTTGATGATACTGAACTGAAATGTTACAAGACATCATGAGTGATGGTCCAGATCCTCTAAGTAATTATGTGACCATAAGCAAGTCACATTTTTGTATTGCCAACCATTTTCCAGATGTTGTTCTAAATGGTTTATTTACATTACCACATTTCTTACCCTTGTCAGGATGTGAACCCAAGTAGCACAGCTACAGAGGCCGTGTTCTAGCCACAATGCAATGTTGCCTCTTACAGATACCAATTAGTTACTCAGCAAATGTTTATTAACATCCTACAGCATTGATGTTTGTTAGATCATGGGAACATAATAAAAAATAAGTCTGGAACTACCACAATGGAGCCTATGGGGTTTGTGTTTCTTTCTTTGTTTTGCTTTGTTTTGTTTTGATACTAAAAATGTCCCTCATGCACCGGCGTCAGCACCAGCGTTGAGGAGCTTCTTATGATAGAAATGAACATGCTTCAGGCCTCGCCTGAGACCTACAGAATCTTATGCACATTAAAATGTAAGAACCACTGATTTAGAATACAGGGACTCTAGACTCCAAATTGTGGCTCTTTGTTTCTTCCTCTGGGCTTTAGTTTCTTCACCTGAAAAAAGAAACAGAGTGTGTCTAGGAAAGATGTAAAGTTCCCTCAGCTCTGATGTTGCTTGTGGATATCCTTTAGGTGACATTGCAGAAAACCGCGAAGTGGAAGGCAACCGGGGAGACGGAGCCCCATAAACTTCCTGCCAGGTATGTGGGCTCCTGCGCGCATGACAGAGTGAGTGCCATCTGCAATAAAGATCAAACACTGGTGCTGGGTTTCCATTTGTATCCTGGAGTCTGTGGGCGGCTGAAGAAATTAGATCGTGGCCCAACAAGCTAGATATCGCCTCCAGACAGCTCACAGAGCTTTTCTATTTATTTAGGGAGCAGGAAGCCTAGCCCGAGCTCCTGCCGTATGAGACAGTGACAGGAGGATTTAAAAGGGCTGTTTCCTTAATTCTGGAGGAAATTTATTGCTGACAAAAGATTGCGTTATTAACGGCGGGAAGGCAGCCCTCCAGTGTCTGCCGGGAGGCCGCCCCCTTTGGGAGCCGCGGCGGCGCAGGGAAGCCCTTCCCCGGGAGCGCAGTCGCTCTGGCGCAGCGCCACGGCCAGGGCTGCGGCGGCACAGCCTCCTTCTGACCCAGCTGCTGCAGTCTGCAAACGGGAAGGACACTTAGAGGTCGCCCAGCTGCGTCCCAGCCCTGTGCAGATGGGGTCCTCGACATTCACAGAGGACAAGCGATTTCCTCACAGGCAAAGTCAGGCATCAGATCTGTCTTCAGCTTTCGCTCTCCTTTTCCTTTTTTTTTTTTGGGGGGGGGGGGGATTAAAACTTTTTCTTAAATGACAGTTGCAGAATGTGTGTGGGCAGCTTTCTGTGTGTTCTTTGCACAGCACTGAACTGTGTTTCTCAAATAATGACAGTAACAGATTTTTAAAGACTTCAAACCCTGTCAGATGGAATTTCTCGCACACATCCCTTTGAAATGGGAGCAGTGGAAAGGTTCTCGGGGCACTAATAATTTTTAGCCACCTGCGATGGGCCAGGCTCTGGGATAGATTGTTTGCCCACCATTCTCTTTGATGTCAACATCAATTTGGTGCCGTGGGTGTTATAGTCCGTGTTAGTAGAGGCTCAGGTTAACAAAGGAAATCATTAGAGAGCTCAAAGAATATAAGTCACGGAGATAGAGATTCTCCCACCAGCTGATTATTTTGAATCATTTTAGGAACTTTTTTGAAAATCTGCTCTAGGATTACGGAATAAACTTTCATAAAAGGTTTCAAGCTGGGTTCCTGAAGGTGGGAGACTGGATCTTTCTGCTAGGTATGGAGAGGAGAGTGGTGACTACCAGAGATGACATGGCTGGAAGGTTACAAACACCCACAGTCATCTCAAGACTCTGGCTGAGAGGCGGCTAAGAGCAGAGACGAATAGAAGAACGCAAAGTAGTGAAAGAAGCAACTGCCTCAGTTCCCATCTCCTCAGCCAGGATGGATCTGTCAGTGCAGATCAGAAATGGGCTGAGAACAGAATTAGGGTTAAATCTTTCCTCATGCACAAAACACTTCCTAGCTTTAAGAGGACAGATTTAATTCTTTAGAAAATGAGATATTTGACTACTCTGTGACCTTAAAATTCACAAGGCACTGGATCTGGAAGGACTCATAGACATCCCTTGTGCTGATTTGGAAGATGAAGACCGAGCATAGAGAAGGAAGGGAAAGGTCAAAAGCTGGTGGCAGAATCAAGGTTGAGATTCACGTTGCCTGGTAACCAGTGTGTAGAATTCTGCCACACCAAGTTGCTTCCTGTCCATTATTTAGATGTATATATGTTATATACCTACACACATGTATAATGTATACATTATATATACAATGCATGTATAAATATCTCCTCCTGCTTATTCTTCTATCAACTGTGAGGACTAATGACCCACCTTGAGTATAGTGAAAACAAAATTACCACACATACCCCATTATATAAAAGCCCAACTGTAGAAACCTTAATTAGAAAAGCTAAAACAATTGTAGTAAACAGAGCCGTGCTTAGAGGACAGCTATGCCTGTTCTTTCCACTCAAGGATTTTACTTAAGCAGATTTTGAGGTTGTAGATAATTAGATTTTGGAGGTTGAAAGTCAGAGAACAAGAAGGGAGAGCTATCAGCCCTCAGAAATCCCAAGTGTTTTAGGAAAAGCAGCCTGGATAAAATTGCACCTTAGTTAAAAACAACAACTATAAATTGGTATAATGTTATTGAGGGTGAAACCACCTAGATTATCTACTATAGTAAGGAGGGAGCATTTCACCTCTGACTTGGGTCCTATTTTGTAATTGGCTTGCGGTAGGTATATTCCTCTATTACCTGTCCATATGATGAGAAAGTAGAAATTGATAAATGTCAGTAACTGACTGCTTTAGTAGTAATTGCAAGCTATGTTCTTTTCAATGTGTGTTAATTCAATTAGTCATTGTGTAGCAAATATTTATTGACTATTAGGAGCAAAGTGCAATTATGTTAGGTCAATGGAGATCTTGAGGTAAATAAGATACACAACTCCCTGAGCCATTCAAAATCTTGTCAAGATATCCTTAATTGGTGTACTATTCAGCATACCCTCTGTTATAGACATTAACAGACTATTCTCTTATCCAGAGTCAGACACTGGATAATAAATCTATACTATAGTAAGGAAATCAGAAGATTGAACAGTATGAGAATAGAACAGCAATAGATTGAGGGCCAAGATTTTTTTTTACACAGAAAATATGGTAGAAGAGGTAAATCAAGTAATTAAAAGGGGGGGGGCGTTAAGAACAAATCAAAGGTCCCACAGAGGCCAATAGAATGAGATGGGGTAAAATGAGAAGATATGGAATCAGACCATTACTCCTCAAAGTGTGGCCGGGGATTGCCAACATTATAATGATGTCACTTGGTTGACACAGATTGTGGGATTGGTTCTCTGGAATCAAAGCCTGGGAATAGGGGATAATAACCAGTAAGAATTATTCTAAATGTTTCTTATGGACACAAAAGTCTGAAAACCACTGGACTAGGTAATTGTACACAATGCAGATAATTAGAAAAAGAAAACATCTATAATAACAGTTTACACACTTAAAGGATAAAACATCTGATGGCTTTTCTTCCTAAAATTCAGAAAACCGACTTTCTTTCTTTCTTTTGTTTTTTTTTTTTGAGACTGTGTCTCACTTTATTGCCCTCAGTAGAGCGCTGTGGTGTTACAGCTCACAGCAACCTCCAACTCCTGGGCTTAAGCTATTCTCTTGCCTCAGCCTCCCGAGTAGCTGGGACTATAGGTGCCCGCCAAAACGCCTGGCAATTTTTGTGTTGTAGTTTGGTTGGGGCCGGGTTTGAACCCAGTATCCTTGGTATATGAGGCCAGTGCCCTACCCACTGGGTCACAGGTGCTGCCTGACTTCCATATATTTTTAATTTTGTAGAACAAATATTGATTAAAATGCTGAAAGAGATACATACAATATATGTTATTCTGATTCATGCCTGCTATGATAAACTATTAGAATTGAATTCTGGGATCTCTATTTTTTTCTCTTCACTCAAAAAAATTGAGTGTCCTGATAACTACAGAGAAACAAGAAAAGAGGTTAAATAGTAGAATACTGAAATATAGAAAGGGGATGAATATAATAATTTGCCTGAATGTAAAATCGCATCTGTGTAAGCACAACATGTAGTTTTACTTCGTGGCTCTAATGATTAATATCAAAAGTTTTATTCTGCTGGGAGAAAAATGCTAGAATATGAGAAGAATTTGACAAATTGAGTTGTCCACACTTATGCACATACATGTAAAGGAACAAATAAACAATTAAAAGGAAATGAAGTTTTTTAAAAAATGTCCTTTAATGAGCTTGGAAAGGCTTCCTCTTTGTTCCTCACCCGGGCAAACTAGTTCCTTTTCTTTCACAAGGTGGTGCTATAAATGTGACTGCCCTTTCCTGGCTGAAAAATATGAGGACCTTGGTACATTGTGGAATAATCTGAACTGTAGCCTGCCATGAACTCTGCTTTATGGTTTCTTGCCAGTTAACTATAAAGCATTTATCAGTGACTTTCTGATTACTTCTTATAGGCCATGAAAGAATGCACAGGAAATGGTCTGGATAAAAATATGATATTTTCTTTGCTCTTAAAGCAGAGAGCAAAATCCTTACCATAGTTGTCTATATCTTAAAGAGAAAAATCTTTGGTTACAATTACCACAAAAACAAAAGTGGATGAAAACACAAAAACAGAAACTTCTCATTGTTTTTAAATTATAGGAAGTAATGCTAGTTTCCTTTTCTTGCCCCCTTTTTCTTTCTCCTCTCTCTCTCTCTCTTTTTACAGTTTGGAATTCTTTAATTTACGTTTTGATGACTAGATGTATTAATGTAAATAACATCATTATTTATAAGTTTTGTTCATGAATATTCATAGTAGTACAGTAATTTTTCCTTACACCACTTTGCCCTTCTATTGCATGTTTATTTATGTATCTACTTTTAATTTGTTAGTAAAACCCAGTCTTCTTCATGGGACAATTAGAATAATTGGGACATTTATGAGGAAACAGGAATTATCTGTGCCTTTCAGATCACCCAGCATAAGGGAGGGTTGGAGAATTAAATGATAATTCTGAATCTCCATCATAATTAGACTTCTTAAGATTCCCAGAGAGACTTCTAGTGAGTTCTAATTTGGGGGGGGGATTCTCTCTTGTAAAAAAAAAAAAAAGGTAAATGTTGCTTATTTGGGGGGTGCAGCAAGATGGCAGCTGAGTAACAGCTTCCCTGCAACTGGGCAGGGAAGTCAGCAAGGGACTTCTGGACTCCAAGAGGAGGACAAAAACAGTGGAAAACTGGCATGTGGTTGCATGTGTTCGATTGACCTAATCCCGCCTGCAGCCGTAAGTACAAGCAGCAGTGAGACTGCAAACCAGAAAGGCCTTACCTGTGAGCTGTTTTAGTGTTTTTGGACTTGGCACTCAGTTGAACTGCCTTGGGGAGAGCTTGAGCAGGAGTGTGGAGAACTTTGGGCATTGTCTATGGCCCCAGACTGAGCTGCTGAGCTGAATGGTGCTAATAGTGTTTGGCTGTGGGAGCGATTGTGAGAGAACTGCCCTGGCAAACTCCACCCTCAGGGTCGCAGAAGCAAGGATCAGGTGGGAGCTAGTAAACTAGTGACTAAGCAGCCTAAAGGCGGGGACTGAGCTGCCTTACAGCCTTAACCTTCAGGGGTAGAGTGAGACCAGTTTAGGCACACTGGAGCCTCGGGCTGTTGCCAAGGGTAGAGTGCCGTGGCCTCACTGCTCATAGCAACCTCAAACTCCTGGACTTGGTGCCGCCCAGACCTCCATAAGAGCTGCGCCACGATCCCTGACTTGCAACCCGCGCCCACCAGGCCTCCGCATGCCCTGACCAGGAACTGTGGGAGCTGTGCAACCTTGTGTCTTCCCTCCTGTACCCTCCCTGCCTCCACACCGGCCTGCTCATCTGGCCAGGGACTCTGGCAGCCACGTGTCCTCCAGAGCCCTTCTCCTGGCCAGAAACTGCTGGAGTCTTGGGATCTCTGTGCCAAAGTCACTGAGTGCCAGGCACTCCCAGAACCGTGCGCATCATCTCCCGCCCTGTTGCTGGATCCAGGTGTGTCACACTCCGGGTGTGTCCAGAGCTGCTTCCACAACCAGAACTCACCGGCTGGGACAGCCCCAGAGGAACTACACAGGGTCACTACCTAAAAAGATCCAGCAACAATAGAGTGGTCCTGCTGAGGTCTAATCTTGGAGAGACATCTCCCCAACTCTGAGGATGGCCAGAGGCAATGGTGAAAAACAATCATGAGATGAAATCAATAGAAAAACCCTGGAAATATGAATAATAAGAGTAGATCAACTCTCCCAAGGGTCAATGGGGTAGACACAGCACAAGATCCCATGCACAAACAAATGGCTGAGATTTCAGAAATTGAATACAGAATCTAGATAGCAAATAAGATCCAATTAGAATTCCAAGCAGTAACCCAAAAGATATCTCAAGAATTCAACAAATTCAAAGACCAAATGACCAAAGATTTTTACACTTTGAGACAAAAAGTTGCAACCCTCAAAGATCTCAGAAACACTGTAGAATCCCTCAGTAACAGAAAGGAGCAAGCAGAAGAAAGGATTTCTGACATTAAAAACAAAGCTTTAGAGCACTACCAAACTCTCAAAGAGGAAGAGAAATGAAGTGCAAAAACAGATCACTCTCTGAGAGAGCTCTGGGATAATTCAAAGAAAACCAATATTCGTCTTATAGGGATCCCCGAAAGTGACAAAGTGGCTTCACAAAGCACAGAGTCTCTTCTCCAAGAGATTCTGAAGGAGAACTTTCCAGACATGCCAAGAGATTCTGAAATTCAGATAGCAGACAGTTTCAGAACTCCTGAGCACGACTGAACCCAAATAAGACATCCCCCAGACACATCATAATCAATTTCACTAAAGTTAACATGAAGGAGAAAATTCTGAAAGCAGCCAGAGAAAAGAAAACCATCACCTACAAAGGCAAGAATATTAGAATAACTGCAGATCTCTCTGCTGAAACGTTTCAAGCTAGAAGAGGATAGTCATCGACTTTTAATCTCCTAAAACAAAATAACTTTCAACCCAGGATCCTGTACCCAGCTAAACTGAGCTTCATTTATGACAGAGAAATTAAATACTTCAATGACATTCACATGTTGAAAAAATTTGTCATAACTAAACC
>CAUYPK010020842.1:0-15060 GCA_963574355.1 Loris lydekkerianus | reverse complement strand
CTTCACTGAGCGTCTCCAGCTGAACCGTCTCACGCCCATAATCCACAGTCAGGAAAAGTCCAGACACCCCTTCTTCTCTCCTGATGGTTCGGGAGAGGTGGGCTACACGTCTGTCCTGTCCGCCATCATGCTCCGCCCCCAAATTTTTTCACTTTCAAGTAATTGTTTTGTTTCCTAACCCTCATGCTTCTCTCTGAGCCTAATAGAATTTATCTCCTTAGATGAGAAGTTACCACTGGAAATTTTATCTTTCCAACTGGTTTGTAACTGAGAAGTCTTACTGAGTCTTTGCTACTCAAAGCCCTTATAGTCCAGAAAACAGAAGTTATTGCCAATTCTATAAACCTTCCTAATCTCTGAACTTATTCCCTCATTGCAATCTTTGTTTAAATACCATGCAATTGTTACCAGAGCTCATATTTATCTTACAATATCTTGATAAAGGCAGCTAATGTTGGCCCAGAAAGGCTATCATATGGTCACCTTTGAAGTATACCCCTTGACCATCTGGTGACCATTGTGAAGGGTTGACTAGGTGATGGCACCAATGCATAACTTCCCAAGGAGAATACTTCAAAGGTGACCACAGCACACTTTCTAGGAGAAAAAAAAGTTTCTTCGAATGCCTTTTCCAAGAACACAGAATATTTTGCATTTTGGGAAGTGAGATGTGCACCTTTATTACCATCAGTAATGTCTGGAACTCGGAAGGTGATAATGAGTGACATGGCAAGGTTTTGTGTTATGACCTTAGTATATAGAGATACATATATCTCTATAGATATATCTTAGCATATAGATATAAATTTGTTTTTAGTATCAAAACAAATCTCTGTGACAAAACAGAGTCTCAGAATTCTTTTCCTAAAAGGGACACCTCTTAGGCAATGGCCCAAGAGTATGCATAAATGTACAGAAGGAGTGATTTATTGGCCTGGATATAGAATGCTAAGATGATTGCCATAAGCCTAACCAACTTGTTGGAAAGCTTTTCAACATAAATAGTTCCATCCTTCATCAGAAACATCTTGGTTAAGAAATATAAAGTGGTACCATTTGAGCAAGCCCTGTCTTTTATGATGGTGGCAATGTTGCTCGGTCCACAAAACGCCATTGGTGTTTATTCAGTTAATCCCAAGAGGCTCTTGATGGCTAGTTTCACATGACAACTTGAATGGATTAAGTGATACTCAATTTCTGGATATCTCTGTGAGGATGTTACTGGAAGAGATAGTCATTTGAATAGGACGGATGAGAAAGTAAGATCAGCCCTTATTCGATGTGGGCAGACACCAATATGTTGAGGGCCAGATAGAACCAAAGAACAAAGGGAAGGCAAATTTGTATTCTCTTTGTCTTCTAGATCTGGGACACCCTATTTGTCCTGCCCTTGGATATTGTAACTTCAAGTGCTCTGACCTCTGGACCCTGGGTCTTGCACCAGCAGCCCTCCGTTTCTCAGGCCTTTGGCCTCTAACTGCAAGTTACACCATTAGGCTCTCTGTGGCCTTTGGATTTAGACTAAGCCGCCCTGTCAGCTCCATTCTCATGCTTCCAAAATCTCATGAGCTATTTTCCCCAATAAATCCCCTCTCACCTATCTGTCTCTCTATTTACCCATCTATCTGTTCCACTAGCTCTGTTTCTCTGGAGAACCCTAATTCAGCATCTCAGTACATGGCCTCTGACTGATGACTAGGGAGGCCACTCCTTGTGTAAGTAGAATATATTAGAGGGACTAGATGTGACTCCATCTCATACTGAAGAGGCCTTATTGGCCAGGCTGAACTTGTGGAGTGTTGCTTCCATAATCTAAGGCATAAAGGGCAGGTGGCTACAAAGGGTCACAAATTTGGCATCTGTGAGAGCTTCTATGTCCAAGAAAGAATGGTTTGTGGCAAGCAATTGCTGCTCTAATGGTATATAGCACAAGACAAAGAGATAGTTTCTTGTTGCTCATGGGCAACTTGAAGCCATCATATATTGTCCAAAAACTCCAGGAGGCCAGGTGGTTTAGAGACCCTGAGGACAGTAATGGGAGTGCCTGCTGGTTTTAATTTAGACAGAGTCTAGATTCTTTTGTTGAGCCTTAACTGGCTTTTTGTTTAAGGAGAACTGATCTGTAGGTAGCAGCATCAGTGATCATTGCTGCAAAGTATGGTAGGAAATTTTTTTCATAATAAAATTGCAAGTTAAATGTTATAGATTCATTTACAAATCCAGAAAAATGAGTCAGGAAAATGAAGTGACTCAGTCAAGGGCACATGGCCTTGGTTAAAAGCACAGATACTTGATTCAAAAAAAAAAAAGCATAAAACTCTAAGGCAGGCGTCCTCGAACTGTGGCCCGCGAGCCACATGAAGCGGTGTGAATTGTATTTGTTCCCATTTTGTTTTTTACTTTAAAATAAGATATGTGCAGTGTGCATAGGAATTTGTTCATAGTTTTTTTGTTTTTTTTAAACTATAGTCCGGCCCTCCAAGGGTCTGAGGGACAGTGAATTGGCCCCCTATTTGAAAAGTTTGAGGACGCCTGCTCTAAGGTATGTGCGCTTTCCACTCTGCTAGTCACTTTCCATAAAAACAAATTTTAACAAAAATCTTTTTTTTAATACACAGCATAGTCAAAATTTGATATATTGACAAAACAGCATTAAATGTAGAGTCAGGGACCACCCTTCAAATCCTTGCTCAACATTCCTTTGCTATGTGATTATTTCTTTAATGTCACAGAGTCTCTCAATTTTCTATTTTTTTTTTTAAATAAGGCAGATAACACAGTTACCTGCAAGTTTCTTATGAGTATGAAGTTAATACGCGGGGAAGAATTTTAAACATAAAAGAGGATACAAAACAGAGCTGTTCTATTTCTGACTCTGTTACCAATTATTATTATTACCAGGTTAATGGTCCTCCAATGTCAGGGTTATATCTCAATTTCTTCAAGTAGGGAGGGACTTACGCAATTTAAAGGGTAAAAATAGGAGAAAGAGAAACACCTGGTAGATGCACTTCTTTGCATATCATGAGAGGTTCTAATTAGGTCTGCTGCCTGGTGTTACACAAATCCATGCGTGTGAATAATCCAAAAATCACAAATGAGATGCTAAATTAAGCTGCGTCACCTAGCGGGGAAAAAGACCTATTGCTCCTTCACATAGATTGTTAAGGATGCTAAAGTCAATTTATACGTGGATTTAATAAATTTCTTGTAGTATTAGAGGTAGGGTAATTGTTAGTAATGCAGAGGCCAAGAAATGACATAAGTAAACGGAATCATTACAAGCCAATCACCTTAATTCATACAAAGTACAAAACACTAAATAGTAAAGATTAGAATTGATCCTATGTAAATTAAGTCGGGTGACTTACACAAGTTTCATCGTCAAGAGTCAGTAAATAGTACAAGCTGGTGTTTGACCTCATGAACATTAATTTAAGCATGTAATAACCATGGCCATAATATATTTGATGCAGCTGTTAATAGAACAAGCCTTAGATAGAGTATTTTAGGCTTTTTAAATGACTCACCTTTAAGCAGGAAAAAGGATTACTTTGTTCAACTTATAACAACAAGTAGGTATTGTTAGCTTCAAAGGTACAGTATCTGAATCTTCCAGAAATAATCTGTCTACGTGGTCACAACAAGATATATTTCATGAGTGTGGCGGTCATGATTCCATCGGGGAAGTAGAATAAGTGATTTATTATAAAGATTAGACCTTTCCCAATTGTGGGACCTGGTGAAGAATTTTATTCCAGTCTGGAAGTAACTGTACAGACATATGAGGGCAGAAATATCAAGAGAGAGAAAAAACAATGAGAAAACCAGACAAATCTGGTAACCATTCCCCCCGAAAAAACAACAACTGTAGCCCACAAAGGCAAGCAGAAATTACATCTGCCTTTCATAGCCTTCAGTCTCCTTGATGTGAGTGAGATGCAGAAGGAACTGGTGACCTCACCACTGTACTGCTCACTCACCTGTCCCCAGGACTCACAGATCAAAGAGCTGTGGACCTGGTGGCTGGACCACACCAACACTATAAAGCAGTGTATCAGCCACAAGTGGGAAGGATTTGATTTGTCTGGAGCCCATGACAGACCTTTGGAGCACTATGGCTGTCACCTTGCTTCTCCTTTCCAAATTTTGTGTTGTTTCTCACGTGTTTAACTCTGAACTATACAGAAAAACAAAATTCTGGGAAACATGGGTGTAGCTTAACTACTTGATAGTATAAAACCACTTCAACAATATTTTGATAACACCCTCCCAAATGAGCCAGGGTCTGGGCTAACATAGGCAGGGATGTTTAGGAACAGCCTCCACTCAGAATCAGAGGATCTGTCATTCGAACTTGAACTCCAACATTTTCTAGTGGTGTGACTTCTTTGAACAAAGAAACTGCCCGAGCCTATTTCTTCATCTGTTATCAACATATAGTGTTGTGCATTTAATAACCCTATGTTCAATATGCAAATGAAATCATATATATAAATCATCTAATGCAATTTTTTTTACTCATAGCTGGTACTCAATAAACAGAACTGTTAATTAGATCATTGATATCTATTTCTTGAAATAATAAAAGACATAAAATTTATCCAGCATGTTGTACTTTAAGGTGTACATGGCTGAGCATTTACCCAAAGAATTAATTGAGCTATAAAATGAAAATGATCTAGGATCCATTTTATATAGTCAATCAAAAATTTACCACATGCTACCTTTCAATTGAACAGAAAGCTATCACAGAAATAAACTGCTATTTATTTTACCATTAACAATCAAGGACATAAGAATATATCTCTCCATAAGAAAAATGAATTAAAAATTATCTTTAATCATGCTTGGGAATTATTAGAAGAAATTATCTACCATCTCCTGGGATGGTTATTGGTGGATTGGTCATTAATTATCTGAAATTCCCTTTGTGCAAAGCCTAAAGGGATAAAATAGCTGAGAATTTCTGCTTATGTCATGACCATTAATTTTTGCTTTGGAGTATTCACTTCCTAACTTCAAGCATAACAGGAAAAATATTAATGAATTTTCATATGCTTGCCTTTGACAATTGCTAATTTTAGGACCTGATTTTCCCTCATCAACTCACCATTGATGATGTGCTTCCAAATCTATCCTATTCCCCATTGTTGCCCTTTTCAATTATTCCAGGGAGGAAAATGTTGGGGCTTAGAAATCAATAGATACCCCAATATGGCACTTTGACTTGCCGAACTAGAAAAGAAGACCCAAGGTCTCTCTGACTTTCCCTCCCTCCTATCTCATATCCTCTGTGTCTCTCAAATCAAAGGATGAAGATGTCTTTTGAAGTTCCCTTATCTGCCTGAAGTCTGGCCCACCAAAGAAAACAATTACCTCTAGTTCCTTCCCTGAATTTTTATTAACTGAGCATATATCACAGGAAGAAAGACAGAAGTCTATCAACACGCCTAGACAGAATTTCATCACAAACCACTGTCAGCTCTGCAGGTCCAAATATTTTATCCCAGACTATTTTGTGTTCTTCAGGCCCACTGAATTCCCCTAAAAATCTTTTACTTCTTCACCCATTGGTAACCATCCACACCATCCCCATATCCCTTTTCTGTAAGAAGAAGGGTATATAACCACCTGTACTACATTGTATGGTGGGGCAATTACTCTGTGACTACCCTCCACCCCAAATAACGCTAATGAATGTGTATGTTTTTTCTCTATTGTCTGTTTTTTATGAATTAATGTTTTAGTGAACCTTCAGGGAATGAACGGGATGTTTTCCCCTGGTGCTACAAAAGTAATAGATCAATAGTAGGTGCTAAAACTGTTCTAGATCTTTTACTTACTTGAATTTAATCCTACAAAAAGTTAAAGTATATATAAATGTGTGTGTGTGTATTACATCCTCATCATTAGTGAAATGACATGCCACAGATCCTTAAGAAACATTGCTTTGTTCAATCTCGTTTTGTTATAGCTTTTGAGGAGAAAAAAGTTGGTTTTATTACAGCTCATATTTGCATAGTCATAGCTTTTAAAAATAGATCCGTGATGTTCAGCAAAGATTTACTGCACATGGGATTATCTTTTACCAAACTGAAGCTCCAAGTTCCATAACTGACCCTGAGTTTCACACTCATGACTTACTAATTCATTGTTCTGTGATCAGAAAGTTTTTCCATAATCTGTAATTTGCAAAACCTGCGGGCATGAAAGCCATAGAAGTAAAAATTGAAGTTACATAATCAAGAACACTGACCAGAACTGAGAAGATTATAAACAGTGCTATGACTTTTTTTAATGCAGTACAGCATAGAACTTTACATATACTTTGCTTACTATGAACAATTTCATGATGATAACCTGGAGAAATGAACAAGAAAAAATTACTTGCAAAAAAAAAAAATCCTCCCACACAAATAGCGTCAGTTTTCTACATACTCCAATAACTAAGAGAAGACTGCTATATACCAATATTCATAGAAATGAAACATGATCTCAGATTACATTGATCTAGATAAGATATGAGAAACCACAAAAATTATCCAGTGGCTAAATAATCATTTATCTTTGTTAATAAGATAAATGACTGCATATACACCTAGAAGAGGAATTACAGGATCAAACAGCTGGTCTACATTTAGAGCCCTGAGTGTTCTCCAAACTTCCTTCCAAAAGGAACATACTAGCTTGCATTCCCACCAGCAGTGTAGCCCAAGTGCCCATCAATCCATGAATGGATTAATAAATTATGGTATATGTATACCATGGAATACTATGCAGCAGTAAAAAGAAAAAAAAGGAGACTCTTTTATGTTTACATGGATAGAGCTGGAAAATATTCTTCTTAGTAAAGTATCTCAGGAATGGAAAAAAATATATCCAGTGCACTCAGTACTACTCTGAAACAAATTTATAATCACTCACACTTTCATATAGAAGATGAATCACAACGATAGCCTAGGATGAAGGAGGGAAGGGGAGGAGGAGGGGAAGGTGGGGGGATTGATAGAGGGAGTGGTAATAGGAGGACCACACCCATGGAGCATATTGAAAGTACAAGTTGGGTCTATCAGGTGTAGAACACAAATGTCTTAACTCTGGATAAATGAGGTGAAGGCTATATTAATTAGTAGGATGTAAGCACTCCAATTTGTATAAATAATCAACACATTGAATCCCATAATGGCATAAATGTATTCATGATCTTGTACAAATGACTTAATAAAAAAAGATAAATGACAGATCTTGCTAATATAAGAATGCTATGTCTTAGTAAACACTGAGCTCCTTTGAATTTTTATGTGCTCTTTTAATTTACATCCCCTGACTGCTACAGTGGAAATTATTGAAACCAATACACTAGAACTGCATAATATAATCTTAAAATACTAAAGCATGACATAAAAATTCTTTTTGAATAGCAACATTCTGATATTAAATTGCCTATATACATATATTCACACTACAATCAGCTTCCCCAATATGATATTCCACAAAATTGAATCATGGTAATGAAGAGCGATGGAGAGAAGCAACAAATGTTGTTGAGTAAAAGTTTAGCTAACAATAAGAATATTAACTTTTCATATCTCACATAGATTAATACAGACAAAACATATATTGTCACTTGGCCATTGGACAAGACACTTCTTAATTTTTAAAAATTTTAAAGTGGCCCTCTGAATACCTTTGTGGTATCAGCTCAAATTAAATTGCTGACCCATATTTCATTGTGAGTAGTCTTTCATTTCCTATTTCAAGTGGTGCTTGCAGAAATGTTTTCTCTGTATATTCAAAAGTGATGTTAGTTTTTATTTATATGTTGGTGAGAAATAAAAATCAATTATAAATTATCATTTCTGCTATGCTTTAAAGATATTAGATTTCCTGTTAGAAAATAATACAGTCATGTTGACAGCTATAAATGAATGGAATGGTCAGTAAATTCTTGAGATATTAAAAAATACTCATGAAAATGTTTAAATTAGTGTTTAAGAAGATTTGTCCGGTGGTTCTTATATACACAGATCACTTCTAAATATTTAGCCATACTCTGTGAAGTATTCAGTAACTTTTTATGTAGTGGAGTTTTACAAGAGCATGAACCATAATTTATGCAGGTACTGTTGGGACTCAGGAATAGAGTGCTCAAAATGTGGTGCTTTGACATGCTGAAGTGAAAAAGTTGTCTCAAAGTCTCTCTGACTTTTCTCTTCTTTTGTCTCACAATGCTTTGTCTCTCCCAAAGAACAGGATGAAGTTGTTTTCTGCAGTTTCCTTATCTGCCTAAAGTAAGGACCCACAAAAAAAAAAAAAAAAAAAAAAAAAATTATTTCTTGTCCTTTCTTATTATTAACTGAACTCATATTGCAAAAAGAAAGATGAAATTCTATCAACATACCAGGACAGAGTTTTGTCACAAATCACTATGTGCTTTACTATCCCAACAGACTTGTCCTAGGCCACCATATGTTCTTTAAGTTCATTGAATTTCCTTAAAAATCAGTTTCCACCCCTCTAAAATCATGCGCACTTCTCCATGTTCCTTTCCCCTAAGAATGAGAGTATATTACTAACTATATCCCACTACTTGTTGATGATTTGTATTTACTAATTAAAAAATTATGCACTGAGCACTATGTAGCACTAGAAAAAGGGGTTATATATAAGCAGGTTAAATAATATTTATGACTGTGGTATTTAAAAAAAAAAAATTATCTCTCAAAGAGGTCCATGTCATACTCCCCAGAATTTATAAGTTTGTTATGTTATATGGCAAATGGAAGTTAAGATAATAGATGTAATTAAATGTGATAATTAGTTTATCTTAAAATAGGGAGATTTTTCTACATATCTAGCAGGCTAAACATAACCATAAGAGCCTTACACCAGGAAGAGGAAAGCAGAAAAGTCATTTTTAGAACAATGTGAGGCAAGAAAGATTGACTAGCTATTGCTGGCTTTTAGGATAGAAGATAACCATGAACCAAAGCTTATGGATAGACTAAACACTAAAAAAAAAAAAAAAAGCAAGGAAGCAGATTATTTCCTAGAACTTCCAGAAAAAAAAAAAAAAAATGCAGCTCTACCAACCTCTTGACTTTGGCCCAAAGAGTTTCATTTCAAACCTGTGACCTACAGAAGTATAAATGATAAATTTGCATCACTTTAAGCCACAAAATGTATAATTTGTTTCAGCAGCAATAGAAAACTAATACTGACTCTGTGATAGAAATATGTTATAATGAAGTTAATCAGAGTCTCAGTGGCATGGTAAGCAGGATGTTTAATTCAGGGTCCAGAAAGCGCCCCCTGATGACTCATGTGAAACTTTCATGCCTATGTTCACCAAGATGGATGCATCACAAAAGAAAAGATATAAGCTAGACTGTAGGTCTTATCTTTGAATCAATAGCCATTATATTGCCTCTACAATGGAGTCTACTTGCCTTTCTCTGTGTTCTAGGATCCCTGATTATACAATGCTGCCTCTGTATGTTACAGATTGTTGGGTTCTGTTCTTCCCTGTACACTCTTTCAGCTTCCAGCATACACATCCCAGGAAATTTTAGCTAACTCCCTTCATTGATATTATCTTAGATAGTTTTCAGAAGAAATATATATATAATACCTGGATTCTTTATAATAGTTTTCAGGCAATCATTCACTATTTCCTTACACAGTGCCTTCCAATGATTGAAGAGTTTTCTGAAAATATCATCTAGATTACACTCTACATAGAGTTGTATTTGTCCTAAAAAAAAATAATGTTTAAAATCTAATACAAGATTGTAGCTTGGGCACAATTTTCAATACATAAGTATTTCATACTATTTCCCTCAAATTTATTTTAGAGGAGAATTTTTAAAATAATAATAATATTAGTAATAAAATAATAATAGGGGTGGTGCCCGTGGCTCAAAGGAGTAGGGTGCCAGCTCCATATACCAGAGGTGGTGGGTTCAAACCCAGCCCTGGCCAAAAACTGCAATAATAATAATAATAGGCTTGGCACCTGTGGCTCAAGCAGCTAAGGCACCAGCCACATACAGCTGAGCTGGCAGGCTCGAATCCAGCCCAGGCCTGCCAAACAACAATGACGGCTGCAACCAAAAAAATAAATAAATAGCCAGGCATTGTGGTGGGTGCCTGTAGTCCCAGCTACTTGGGAGGCAGAGGCAGGAGACCCGCTTGAGCCCAGGAGTTGGAGGTTGCTGTGAGCTGTGATGCCCTGGCACTCTACCCAGGACAACAGCTTGAGGCTCTGTCTCAAAAATAAAATAATAATAATAATAATAATAAAATTGGCAATAAAATGCTTCTCCTATATGCAGACAGCAAAGGATGGAAGAAAGAGATTAATAAAGAAATATCAAATTATTACTTCCTTCAGTGAACATTCACAAAGCGTTTATTATTCACCAGGGATTGTATTGATGCCAGGAATTCAGAGAAAAAAACACACAATAATTCCTGTCCTCAAGGAATTCACAACCTCAAAAAGAAGAAACATTTTATACACATAATTGACCAAGGTTTTTATTTCAAGAAATGAATTATTCAATTTGTATTTTGAAGAAGAAATTATAATTGTGGAAAGCCTAAACTTTATTTAAAACTCTGACAAGTTTACTCAGTTTTAAAAAGTCCTATTTTGTATTCATGTCCCTCTTTCTTCCACCTTCTTTTCAATGTTGGTAGTTACATGACATTGACAGTGTGTGTTTCTTTTGTGAATAAAATGAATGTTCCCACAATGTCAATAGGATGTTTGTGAGCACTGAGAATCGCATCACTGTTTCCTCCAAATAAGCCATAGACCACCAAGGTGACAGCTAATTAGATGCATTTTCATTCTATGTTTAGTATTCATAAGCATCAGCCAAAACTTCTTGCCACATCACTTTAGGGTCTCTTTGAAAGGAACAAATAAATATATTCTGCTTCTGTCTCATCACTATTAATTAGCAGACTAGCTGTCTGTAATTCCTTTAAGATTCTTAAAACACATTAATGCATTTCTTAACATTTATTCAGAGAAAAAGATACACATCTAATTGATATTTTCAAAGTGTTTTTTTGTTAATTAGGGAAAATACACACACACAAAGAAACACCGCTATGTCAGCTTTTCATTATTATCATTGAGGACATAATGTCAGTCTACACCAAGCAGCTTGAAAAAATAAAAGTAGTTTCTTTTGCTGGCTTTTCACCAACATTTATTGAATATCTACTCTACCTAGATTCTACATGATGTTAATTTCAAGGGAAAGAAGAATAAGAACACAAAAAAATAGTATTTTCTTAGTAAATAGGGAACCAAATTAAAGCATAGCTTCTATTCTTGAGATTATACAAAATATACATCTTGAGGATATATAAAATATAAACAAAAATATGTATAATGTGGCACCAAATAAAAATTGATTTTAAGAAGGTACAAAAACATAACATGGACCATGAAAGAGTAAAAATATGTTTTCTTAAGAGGTGACCTTGCTAATTTTACAAAGAAAGAATCATTTCTGAATATTCTTAAATAGAACCAAAATCATACTAGATGGTCAAATTTAATAAAAAAAAAATCTCAAATAATGTTGCAGGAATCTAGGCCCAGTGGAGAGAAAGCAGAGAGAGTCACCTGAACACTAGAGATGGAAGAGAAAGTGGTTTATTTCGGCTGGCACAGCCATGGCCGACTGGGCTCTAAAATGGCCGAGTTCCACAGTCAGCTCTGTCCCTGTGCTTTTATTGGACTCACATGTAGATAGACAAAGGAATTACCAAATTACCTCTCATTGGAGGTGTCAAATTATGCACAGAGTTCACAGAAGCGGAAGCAAGCAACAAGTGTTAGTTTCAAGGACCCAGGAAGCTACGTTTTACAAATTCTTAAGAACTCAGTTACCATGGAGAGGACCTTGCAAGTGTGTCCTTGGGCTTCTGTAAGAAAACCTTTCTTCTTCCAGAATTCACTTTTCCTGGGTATCCTCTTGCAATAGCAATGTACAAAATTTCTTTAAACTTTACTAGAGGACTTATTTTTTGTTTTGTTTTGTTTTTCCATTTTGAAACATTACATGATAGCTAGAGTAAAAATAATCAAACTTCACTTGATTAACCATAACTAATCACTTAAATAGGGTTAAGAAAGTCTCTGACATTGAGGCATACATCTTTAACTAAGCCTAACAGTTCAGATAAAGATGTAATAGCTAACATTTCCAGGTATCACCAGCTGTAACTCCAGAAGAATGTCATATTTTTATTAAATGGTAGTTAAATTATATTGGCTCAGGACCCAGAATTTTGATTTCCAGAATTTCTGCCCCATTGTGACCACCTCTATCAGCAAATACTTCCTGTAAATAAATACCCTCAAAATCTCTCCTATTCAATCTGGCTTCTATGAATCACTCCTATTGGTTTGGCTTATATGATATCACTCCTGTAAAGTACTGCTGCTCTTGGACACAAGCCATCCATAGTAGTAGCACCAGCTGCAACTACCACCTGACCCTGTCAGCTTCTCTTCTTTACTAACCCCTTCTGAATTCTGCAATATAACTTAACAGTAAAAATAAATAAATAAATAAATAAATGAAAAATTAAAAAAAATTTTTTTTCAACAGAAAGATTAAATTATGCCAAGCTTAATGGCCCAAGACCAAAGCATTTTGTGATTTTTTTTTTCACTTCCTTGCCTCCCATTATTTTTTAAATTAAAAAATTAATGCTATGAGATATTTTTAAAAAGTCTACAGGAAAATGTAGAGGAAAAGATTTAAATAAATAAACAGCCATATACCCAACCTCTGGCTTTCATAGGTCCTTAAGTTTGGCCGGAAGTCCTGGCATCCAGGCCTGGCCAGAATATGCTATGCCAGGTCTTCCTCATTTTCTGCTCCTCAGTGGCCAGATAGAAGGGATCCCAGGAAAGTCTCTGAGGAGGTCATAATGGACAGCAGAGCCAAAGATGAGCAGCCTGGATTCCTGAGTCACTCCAGGGAGGAAACTTGACCCACACTGGATGGTAAAGTGAGTGAGAAATGGACTTTTGTGGTATTAAACCATTAAACCACAGAGGTTTGTTGCTGTTGTCATAGCAGCTAAGTCAACTCAATTACTCTCTCACCTTCAAGTCTATTAAACCACCATGCTTGCACTGTCCTATACCTCTTCTTCCCTCCTGCCAAGTGGGTGTATTTCTCTCTGCTCCTGTCAGACCATGGAGCCCACACCTGCTCCCTTATTCCTGGATTTACCTATCCTCTGCATTAACAAGTTTTCTTTCCCTTCTGAATCATTCCTGTCAGTTTACAAGCAAGCTTCTGTCACTCCCATGTTAGACATTCACACTGTTGACAGGATGTATCACTTTAGCATCTGCTGCCCCGATTTTTTTGTTTTACTTTAGGGCAACACTCTTCTTTTTTTTTATTTTATTTATTATTAAATCATAGCTGTGTACATTAATGCAATCATGGGGGACCATACACTGGTTTTATAGACCATTTGACATATTTTCATCACACTGGTTAACATAGCCTTCCTGGCATTATCTTAGTTATTCTCTTAAGAGATGTATATTCTACATTTACTAAGTTTCACATGTACCCTTGTAAGATGCACTGCAAGTGTAATTCCACCAATCACCCTCCCTCTACCCACTTCCCCCTTCCCTCCCCTCCCTCTACCCCTTTCCCATATTCTTAGGTTGTAACTGGGTTATAACGTTCACATGAAAGCCATAAATTAGTTTCATAGTAGGGCTGAGTACATTGGATACTTTTTCTTCCGTTCTTGAAATACTTTACTAAGAAGAATATGTTCCAGCTTCATCCATGTAAACATGAAAGAGGTAAAGTCTCCATCTTTCTTTAAGGCTGCATAATA
The DNA here is from genome assembly GCA_963574355.1 of Loris lydekkerianus. Classification (NCBI taxonomy): domain Eukaryota; kingdom Metazoa; phylum Chordata; class Mammalia; order Primates; family Lorisidae; genus Loris; species Loris lydekkerianus. The sequence continues at coordinate 1,158 of CAUYPK010020842.1, read as the reverse complement.
TTCCATGGTGTACAAATACCACAATTTATTAATCCATTCGTGGATCAATGGGCACATGGGCTTTTTCCATGACTTAGCAATTATGAATTGGGCTGCAATAAACATTCTGGTACAAATATCTTTGTTATAATGTGATTATTGGTCTTCTGGGTATATGCCTAGTAGAGGAATTACAGGATCGAATGGCAGATCTATTTTTAGAGCTCTAAGTGTTCTCCAAACATCTTTCCAAAAGAATGTATTAACTTGCATTCCCACCAGCAGTGTACAAGTGTTCCCCTTTCTCTATATCCACGCCAACATCTCTGGTCTTTGGATTTTGTGATATGGGCTAATCTTACTGGAGTTAGATGTTATGTCAAAGTAGTTTTGTTTTCCATTTCTCTGATGATTAAGGATGATGAGCATTTTTTTCACATGTCTCTAGGCCGTGCCCCTGTCTTTTTCAGAGAAGTTTCTCTTCAAGTCCGTTGCCCAGCCTGCGATGGGATCACTTGTTCTTTTCTCGCTTATACGTTTGAGTTCTCTGTGGATTCTGTTTATTAAACCTTTGTCAGAGACATAACCTGCAAATATCTTCTCCGTTTCTCAGAGCTGTCTGCTTGCTTTACTTACTGTGTTCTTGTCTGTGCAGAAGCTTTTTAGTTTGATCAGGTCCCAGTAGTGTATTTTTGAAGCTGCTTCAATTGCTGGGGGGGGGGTCCTCCTCATAAAATACATGCCCAGACTGATTTCTTCAAGAGTTTTTCCTGCACTCACTTCTAGTATTTTTATAGTTTCATGTCTTAAGTTTAAATCTTTAATCCAGTGAAAGTCTATCTTAGTTAATGGTGAAAGGTGTGGGTCCAGTTTCAGTCTTCTACAGGTTGCCAGCCAGTTTACCCAGCACCATTTGTTAAATAGGGAATCTTTCCCCCACTGAATGTTTTTAATTGGCTTGTCAAAGATCAAATAATGGTAAGTAGCTGAATTCATCTCTTGGTTCTCTATTCTGTTCCAGACATCTACTTCTCTGGTTTTGTGCCAATACCAAGCTGTTTTGATCACTATCGATTTGTAGTAAAGTCTGAGGTCTGGTAGTGTGATTCCTCCTGTTTTGTTTTTATTTCTGAGTAATGTCTTAGCTATTCAAGGTTTTTTTCTGATTCCATATAAAAC
>CAUYPK010020841.1:0-24587 GCA_963574355.1 Loris lydekkerianus | reverse complement strand
ACCTGTGCCTCTTTAGAGGACAGTTTAAGACATTCACATTAATGGAGAATATAAATAAGTTTGGTAAAATTGGAGGTATCAAGTTTTTCAAAAGTCCAGTGGACATTTTTAATCCTGTCGCCACTGTGGAAGTTGAAGTTTGATCAAAAGTTTCTAGTGAGTTTACTTTTGTAGTAGAGGATTGGGCTGGTCGTTATGGAGGATAGGTCTGAGAGTATCCTGAAGAACCGGTTTGGTTATGGCAAATTTCTTCAATGTATGCATGTCATTAAAGTATTTAATTTCTCCATCATAAATAAAACTCAGTTTAGCTGAATACAGGATCCTGGTTAAAAATTATTTTGTTCTAGGAGATTAAAAGTCGATGACCACCCTCTTCTGGCTTGAAAAGTTTAGGCAGAGAGATCTGCAGTAATTCTAATATTGTATCCTGTGTAGGTAATGGATTTCTTACATCTGGCTGCTTTAAGAATTTTCTCCTTCATATTAACTTTAGTGAAGTTAATTATGATATGCCTGGTGGATGTCTTATTTGGATTGAGTCGTCCTGGGGTTCTGAAACTGTCTGCTATCTGAATTTCAGAATCTCTTGGCATGTCTGGAAAATTCTCTTTCATAACTTCATGGAGAATGGCCTCTGTGCCTTGCAAGGCCACTTCATCACTTTCAGGGATTCCAATGAAGTGGATATTAGCCTTCTTCAAATTATCCCAGAGCTCTCTGGAATAATCCGTTTTTGCTCTCCATTTCTCTTCCTCTTTGAAAGTTTGGGAGTGTTCTAAAGCTATGTCTTCAATGTCAGAAATCCTTTCTTCTTGCTCCACTCTTTTACTGAGGGATTCTACTGTATTTTTCAGATCTTTGAGGGCAGCAAGTTCTTGCTTCAGTGCATCAAAATTTTGGTGGTTTTGTCTTTAAATTTGTTAAATTCTTGAGACAACTTTTAAATTTCTTCTGAAATTTCTAATTCTGACTTTTGAATTGCTTCTTGAATTTCTAATTCCAAATTTTCCTTTATTTTATTAATCTTGTTTGCAATCCGAATTCTGAATTCAATTTCTGACATCTCAGACAGCTGTTTATGAATGGGATCTTTAGTTACATCTGCCATATCTTTCCAGAGGGGGTTGATCTATTCTGTTTATTCATGTTAACAGTTTTTCTGCTGATTTTGCCCCACGATTATTTTCCACCATTTGACTTTTCCTCTGGAGCTTTGTCATGGACCCGTACAGTGCTACGGCCTGAGAACCTGGGGACCTTTTTGATGTGTTGGGGCTAAGAGGTTCTGTCTTGTTTTCAGCTGATCTCTGTCTGACCCTAGTGAAACAGTTACTCTGGGTTGAAGTCTCAGCTGTGGAGAAATACCAGCAATTAAGTCACCCTGTCCCCCACAGGCAACATTTGGAAAAGGAAAATCAAACCCTCCTACAACCACAGACCCAGGGCACCACTTGGATAGTCCTCGGGTGATTGGCTCAGTTCAAAAGGTCCAAGTCAATTTTCTCAGTCAGCACTTGTCTCAGGTGGGAGAGTTTAAAAGGTCTCTGGCAACTGGATTGCAGGGTTCTACTGATGACTCAAATATGACTTGCTCTGGTGCTCTTTGCAGTCAGGAGGAACCAATCAGCAAATAGATTAGTCTGGGAAGGTTGATGCCTCCTTTCCCCCCTTGCACCTCTGTCACACCCAGTCACTAATAACCCTGCAGGGCTGTGACTCAGTTGCCTCCAATGAGCAGATACTCCAGAGGTTTACCTGCCTGAATCACAAGGAAATCTATATCTTCTCAGCCAGGCTGCTGCTCTCTGCCTCTATCTAGCATGGGGGAGGTGAGGCCTGAAACCTCAAGCGCTTTATGGAGGCTGGGGGGTGTTCACTCAGTTCCAGCCCTGCCCCTGATTGATGTTACTGACAGAACAGAACAACTTTGAGGGGATTTGTTTCTGTCCCTGCTAAAATCCCCTACAGAAGAGAAGCTGTTTTGAGTTTCCAGAATGTGTGCCTCAGGGCCTGTCTTTGCTCATGCAGGTGTGTATTCGCAGCCCTGTTAGCTTTCAGTTCTAGCCTCCTGCCTTCCTTTCCCCATAGGCTGATGATCCCCTGAGGGCTGGGTGCATCTTAGGCTCAGTAAAGGGGTCTTCTGGGTCAACCCCACCCTGGGAATTTCCTGGCTCTGCAGGTGCATTTTCTAGTTCCTGCGCTCCACCTAGGCCGGTACTGCCTCAGGCAAACCCTTTACTCATGGGGCCTGCATTTCAGTTCCAGATCTGTTCCATAGTGGTTACCACCTGTGAAGATGTCTGGCCTCCTCTGGTTGCCCAGGAAGGCAGGGGGTGTGCCTTTGGAATATCTGGGGTGAGCCCTATTGTTGCCAAAAATGGCTGTTGCTCTGCGCCTCGGGGCACCACAGCTCTGGCATGGTTCCCTCTCAGTTGACCATCCTCTCCTCACTCCTGTGCTGCAGAATCAGCACTGACCAGCTGCAGTCCAGGTCCTGTCCACACCCTTCAAGAAATCACCCAAGAATCTGGATTCCTGGGGAACAGGCCTCCACACCTCAGAGTGAGAGTGGATGGGAGTACTGGGAGCTCAGAATTGCAGGTAAAGAATATATACAGTTTTATACAGTTTTATGCCTGGCAGGAGAATTCCATAGCACCCTAGTAGGGGAGATAGATTCAGTTTTTAAAGGGTGTCACCCATGGAGTGTAGTGGGAGGACCTTTGAACTCTGATCATTTGTTTGTGGGGCACTTCAAGCCATTCTCATGGGGGAGGGTACTCCTGTCCGCTTGTTGATGGATTTTGTAACTTTTGTTTGTATCCTTGGGGTCACAGCTCACCTCAGTGGGGTTGATGTGCATTCTTCAACCTTCTCTCTTGGTGCAGCTCTAATCCACCAGGTTACTCACTAAATTTTTATCCTTTAACTCTCTTTCTGGACAGGAGCCTCTGTGGAAAGCTGGCTTCAGTCAGCCATCTTGTCTCTGCCCCCTATATCACTTAATAGTATTTCCAAGGTTAATAAAATATGAAATACGAACATAGAATGAAAAGATTTCTCAATAAAGACTGATTTTGGAATGCCATACGCTCTGATTTTATGAGCCTGTCTCCATCAAAAAGCTGTGTACCTGATTATGTGTTCAGCTCCAGCCTTCTGCAGCCTCCCAAGGTGAATAATCAGCTCCACACTGATTATTACAGATACTTTCAGCCACTTCATCTCTGCCCTTAGCTTCGTGTCAGCAGTAGAAATTCTTCTCAGTGCTTCCCTAGAATTTTTCCAGCATGGAACATATTTCATTCCCATTTCTTATGTATAGGAACTACAGATTTTGGAGATACTTTAAAATAGGCAAGATAATGTTTAGAGCACAAAAAAGGGAGAAGCATTACTGTCATTATTTTATGGGTGGAGCAATTGGGAGTACAGAGAAGTCACTTCACTTGCTAATCACTAGTAGGACTGCCTGAGGGGCCTAGACTAGAGCTTCAATTTTTATTAAATATTTGACACTCACATAAAACACGATCAGAAGCTACTACCACTAAATGATGCTATCACTTGCAATCTCTTAGAGAATTATATTCAGCTTGATGATATAGGTATTGGTCAGGTTTTACCTTTAGTTGGTAGCTTTTCTTATTCTTTACTGCTACCATATTAAAAGATTTCAGCATAGTTCTTGCTTTCACAAATGGTAGCAACTATTTTGTTCCTCTGGCCAATAGTTCCGAATAATCATATGAAATATGAAAGCAGAATGAAGAGTCCTCACAGAAGACTGTTTGGGGAATGCTATGTGATTCAAAGCTTATGCAGCTGTATCCTCTGGAAGGCTGGGTAGCTGGTTACTCACCTCATGAGATAGCAGAAGCTGTTTTTGTTGTTGTTGTTGTTGTTGTTTTTTAATTCACTGATTAAAGTTTTTAATGTAAAGTTTTAAAATATATGTTTTAAAATAAACTTTTTCAACTTATTTTTTGTGATCTGTGAAGAAAATAACCTAAGAATTCAATTCAACTCAGTGGTTGAGCTATTTGCACCATTGTTTTGTCTCCCTTAATATTTGAGTTTTATCATAAAAAACAAAAGGCAAAGCAATAGCAATAACAAAAACCCCAGTAATTCTGGCCTTAGCCCTGAAATAATAGGTTCAGTCTATTAAAAATGCTGTATATATGCGATATACCACATGAGTAAATGACTTAAAACCATAGCAGTAATTAAATTATTGTTAGAAATATCATAAGAGTGTCTTTATATCACTTTTCATTTTATAATTGCTTTCTGAACAGCTTTCTCTTGAAATCCAGCATACTTCAGAATAGAAGAGGATCTTATATTCATTCTTTCAATTTTACGTCCTTCTTTTTGTCAATTTCTTTTCTTTTTTTTCTTTTCTTTTTTTTTTATTTTTGTGAATTGACATTTAGGTGCAAATCTTTTTTTCTTGACAAAGCAAAATCATTCCTTGCCATATATGGACGTTTGGACTCCAACATGACTGATCTGAATGCATGTTTTGTCGGCTGCTCATGGATGACAAAAAGGAATTGTGAACCAACAGACACATCTCTTCTCTCACAGCCTGGATAAACAGAATAAAACTTGTCAGGCACTTCTCCTTCATTCATGTTCTACACACTTGCCAGGAGCACCTAATTCATACTCTCATCATCAGTAGCATGGCCCAGGTCTGAAGTGAAATATCTACAACCAGATGTACCAGAGTGTAATTACTCTTCCACAATGTATGCCATTGATATTTTGCAACATCCATCAGTGATAAGGGAATTTTGCCAATAGCTCATTCTGCTTTCCCTGCAATCATCCTATTTTTCATTAACGTGGCAGGTTCTTTTATTAGCTTCTTGGCACTAGTGTGACTTGTACCTGTGTTTTGCCATGATGAATGCAACCTTGAAAGATGTCTCTGTAATTCTGGTCTTTTTTCAACCACTGACAACAAAAGTTAACAATTTTACATTGGAAAGCATGATGTTGAGCTTATTCAGGAAAATCAGAAAGGTCATTGTTTTGAAGATAATGTGAACGGTTCTGTGGCTTTATTCACATACTGGATAGAGTGTTATAATGAAGTTTTATAATGCTTAATGATCTCATATGCAATGGTTAAGACATATATCCTCATATTTTCTTTTTTTCATTTTTACTTTTTCAGCCTGGATAAGCTTATCCCCTAAGATTCGTTTTTCTTAACACAATACCCATTCATATTATAGATTTGCACTGGAGTCTCAGTCACTGTTCCTGTTGGTGATTCCATCTGAGCTGCAGTATTTATATTACAATTAATTACTACTTTTATGTATTGATGAACCCCTTTTGATGACTTGAACATATTTTTTAGAATAAGAATATAACACATACAATAGGAATAAAATGCAAATTTGACAGCTGCATGTTAGTTGAGATGAACTGATCATCAGTCTTAATAGAACATACACATCCCTACCATGTAAAGGCCAGGCCACAACTAACACAATAAGGTTTATGTCCCTTACTTGTGAAATGCTTGTAAAAATGTATTTATTGATCTCTCCCACAAACCCCTGAACCATCTGCAATAGGAGTCTCCTCCAAAGACCAGAAGGAATTGGAGTACCCACTTTGAGAAATACTATTCTAGAGCAATGACTGCTTCATTCCCTAGGCCTGTGCTCACCGTAAGAGCCTTGCTGTCTTTGAGAAAAGACAAGACGGATATATCAGAGAACAGACATGCAGGCTCTGTTCTTTTGCTCTCGCTGACTACCATCTTTTCACTTTACCTGTGTTACACATTCCAAAAGAAGTTCTCTTCAGCTCCATTTATTGCATATTTAGTGGATGCTTGGTTCTAAATTTATATAAAAGTATAAGCTATTCATAGGAACTCTAAGCTTGTATTAAGTGCATTTTAGAGATAAGGAAATTGAGACTTAGAAAGTTTCATTAACTTGTCCCATACTTACTTACTAATAAGTGGTAGAGTTAGGCCAAAACTTAGGCCATTTTGGGTTCTAAAGCCTGTGCCATGACTCTGCTTGCTTCTGCATTGCTGAAATACACAGAAAACCTCATTTTACCTTCTTGCTCTAAAATCTTCAATGATTCTCCTTTGCCTACCAAAAAAAAAAAAAAAAAAAAAAAAAAAAAAGATACAAACTCTTGACGTGACATTCAGATCCTTGGCCAGACTGGCCTTTACCTAAATTTCCAGACTTCTCTCCTACACAGACTGACAACATTACCTAAAAGCTCACATCCTTCTGTGCTTTGTCTGCGTATTAAAATGTGACTCTGCACACAGGTGATATAGCCAACATCATACCATGATTGGCTGGTCCATTGATGGTCAATATACAGGGTGTCCATAATATTTGTGTGCAATTTAAAATAGTGTGCAACAAATTTTATGGACATCCTATAGACTCAACCAAGAATTGACAAAGCAAGTGCTTTTAAAAATGTAGATTTTCAAGGTTTTAGATGATCTGTTGGGGTGGGGCAAGATATCTGAGTTTTTAACCAGCTTCCTGAATTAGTCCTTAGTGTCTTCAAACTTGAGCATCTCTTTCTACACACACGCATGCACACACACACACACACATATAAGGGATGTTAGTCTGAATAAAAACATGATGACTTCATAAAGTTTCAAGGGTCACATAATACAGAAAAAGACTTTGGAGGTATCTTAGGTACCAATAGTTGACCTGGATCATCTTGCAGGGAAGGAAAAATTAGCTAAGCAATGGGACACTGGAGAAGGGAGGGTCTACCTGTCTCAGTAGACTGAGTTTTTTGTTCTCTTCCCTTCCATAACCTTCCCACACTCTTCCCTGAATCCAGTAACATTTTTCCCTTTCCATAATATTTTGGCATTATGCATTAGTACATATTTATGTAGAAAAATTAAAGCATACAGAAAAAGTTTACATTAAAACCAAAGACTAGCTAGTCACTCAACATTTTGGCATATTTATTTCGATTTTTTTCCCAATGCATGTATAGTTTTGAAAGAAAAAAGTACTTTATAAGATCATAGGTATATAGGAAATTTGTGTTGTTTTTATTTTCTTAATGTTATACATGTCAACATTTCTCATATCTTATTTTACTCCTGGAAATTAAAATTTTCAGTAGTCACAAGAGCTCATCTTGTGACTGTTCTGTTTTGGAGTGTCTGGACTAATTAGGCACTCAAAAAATATTATGAATAAATTTTACAATTCAACTATTAGTGAACATTTATGTCGCTTCTATTTTTTCTATTTTCAACTATTAGTGAATGTAAATAGTAAATTTATGTTCTATTTCTATTGTTTCTATTTTCAACTATTAGTGAACATTTATGTTGTTTCTATTTTTTCTCAACATTATAAATAATGTTGCAATTTGTATATCTGATGATTCCCTATAGTTGAATTCCTGAAAGTGACATTCATTGCATTATATAACATATTTTTATGACATATATAATATATATGATATATATTCCAATTTTCTTCCATACAGATTGTTCTAATTTTATTCTTTTACCATCAGTTTATAAATGTATGTAATTCATTGTACTTTTTCAGCTTTGAGAAGTCTTTTATAAAATCCTTGTATTAAATGCAGAACAGATACATGCTTTTTATATTCATCCCATTGTTGTGTCTGATTTTCAGTCTGTATCTTTTTATAAGCTCTTGGAATTCCTGAGATGAAAAATAGAGAAAAAGATTAATTTTCTTTTTATTCTTTCACTGAACAAATAAATATTTATAGAGCAGAATTCATTGGGGTAAGAATTTGGAGGCTATGTGATATTTGAAATATAATTTGTGTCCTTAAATAGCAAATAGTCAAATAAGTAATAAAACTCATTTAAAAATAAAACATATACTACAAAGTTTGACAATTTGTGAACTTGCAACCATTTGTTTACATTGGCAGCACTGTACAAACAACTTGGTAAGTTTTCATAACCTTGGTATATTACGATCTCACAGTTATGGTCAGGTCAATGTGTGGTGGTGTCTTATAGATTGGCATTCATTACTGTTATTGAATGATTTGTTGCAAGAATGTCAGAGCTTGAATTAGAGCAATGAACAAACAGTCATAAATTTCATGATAATTTGATAAGAGTGGAAGTGAAATCAGGGACATGTTAGTCCACATTTGTGGGGATAATGCCATGAATAAAATGGCAGTGTGCAAGTGAATTAAATGTTTTTCTGAGGAAATTGAAAATATTACTGATGAAGAGAGATCAGGGTGGTCAGTAACAAGCAGAACTGACCAGAACACTGCAAAAGTTTGTCAAATTGTGTGTCAAAATTTTCAGATAACTGTGACAATCATAGGGGACCTAGTAAACATCTATAGAGAAATGGTTAGGGAAATTGTCATTAAAAATATTGCCCAGCAACTCATGGCTCTTGCCAATGTAACCAGGAGTTTTTAGGCAATAAACAAATAACTATATTAGATAAAAACCCTCTCTACTCAGCTGTTTGGCCCCAATGACATTTTTCTTTACCCAAAGATAAAGAAAATATCAAAAGGAAGATATTTTGATGTTGTTCAGGACAACTCTTTTCTGGCCATTCCAGAAAAGAGTTCCAACATTGCTTTGAAGGGTGGACTAGGTGATGGCATTGGTGCATAGCTTCCCAGGGGAAGTACCTTGAAGGTAAGCATAATGATATTCAGCAATGAGGTATGTAGCACTTGTTCTAGGACAAGTTCAGAAAATTGTCAGACCTCATATAGTATCTTAGATCTAATGAAATTCCATTTTATAGAAAATGAAGGAAAAGAGCTATCATACCCAGCTGAGGCAACTACAGAGCTAGCCTTTGAGCCGGCAGTGGAGTGAGTGGGTCTGGCAAGGGCAGCGAGCGAGTCAGTGACTGAGGGAAAATGCCAGCACATGAGGAATGGGTGACCCTAAAGTGTGGAGGGGGGAATAATATTGATGGAAATGCGGTCCTTGAGGCTAGGCTGAAGGTTTTATTCATAAATTCAGTCAATGATGATTAACTTTAAAAAGATAAACAACAACAAAACCAACCATCATTAAGCACTAAGAGCAAGCACTTCCTAAGTCTTCAGTGTCTACCAGGCACCACGCAAGTTATCGTGTTGATATTCTCCCCTTCAATGCTCACCCCAACCCTGTATCATAGATGTTTTATCCTTATTTTTAGATAAAGAGAGATTAAGTATATTATTCTATATCAGTAAGACACAAAGTTGGGATTTGAACTCAGGTATATTTGACACTATAGCCAGGAGAGGAGAGAGGGAGACAGGGAGAGGGAGCAAAAGAAGGAGAGGGAAAGAGAGAAAGATCAAGAGAGATGGAGAAGAGGAGAGAGGGAGGAGAATGGAAGGGAAACAGGGAATTGTGGGAGGGTGAAGAATGGAATAAAAGAGAAAATAAAAGAATTAAGTTGGAAGCAAAAGGATGTAGAAATTGTGCCAAATTATTGGAATAGTTTATTTAATATGCAAATCCTCAAACTGTACCCAGGAAGGGGTTTCAAGCAGGAAATGGCCTGATTTGAGACACTTTTTAAAAAAGATCACTCTGGCTGCTGTGTGAAGGAACCAAACCAGATACAGGGAGACCTACCAGATTCTGACATTCGGGAAATACAGGGCATGACTTTGAACTATGGCGATGTCAGGGTCAATGGCAATGAATGGGTGGATTCAGTGGTTATTCTGATTAAAAGCAAAAGAGACACAGGAGAAACAGCAGGTTAGGGGAGAGGATGGGTTGAGTTTCAAGTGCCTGTAAACTAATTATAGAGATGGATTCATGGGAAGTTTAAAAGAAAAGTTTAGAACATGGGGTACAGAAATAGGCTAGAAATAGTTCTTAGAAATCATGCACATTGTGGAAGGAAGAGTTAAATTATCACAGTTGATGAAATTTTTTAAAGCAGATTGTTGTAAAGAGAGAAGAAAAAAAAATATGTGTGTGTGTATGTACTTATTTATTTTTTACTTTAGGTTTTTTTTTGTTTTTTTGAGAGTGTTTCACTTTATCACCCTCAGTGGAGTGCCATGGTGTCCTAGTTCATCGAACCTCAGAGTCTTGGGCTCAAGTTATCTTCCTGCCTCAGCCTCCTGAGTGGCTGAGACTACAGGTGCCTGCCACAACACCCCATTATTTTTAGAGATAGGGTCTCACTCTTACTCAGGCTGGTCTTGAATTTGTGACCTCATGCAATCTACCCACCTCAGCCTCCCAGAGTGCTAGGATTACAAGTGTGAGCCACAGCACAAGGCCTAAGAAGAAATATTTAGTTGCAGATGCTGGTGAAATGCACTGTTGTTGTTATCCTCCTTGTGACTAACATTCACTGTGAACCCACTATAATCCAGACACAATGTTGGGTATGTTTTAATATTAGGAAATATTGCAAACATCCAGAAACTACAGAAAATACACCACCGATCCAATGTGGATTTAGTAAATATTTGCAATCTGTTTCAGATTATTTTGAAGAATAGAGTTAAAATTAAGCAGTTGACACATATTGTCTTATAAATTCCTCAAGAGCACTGGTGTAAGAGGCGTCTGTGTTATCTCCCAGTAACATCAGTGTGTCCTGTCAGAGGCATCTTCATCCTGCTCCTCATCCCAAAAGATTTTCCTGTATGGACCACACAGAAGTTCCTCTTGTCTTCTGGCTTCCAGCTCAGTTCCACCACATGGAGCATCTTTAGGAGACTGGAGGTAGAAAAGAGAGCAGAGTCAGAGCCCATTTCCTCCCGCTATGAGCTTGTGATGGTGTCTGTGGGCCTGTGTCATGTTGCCAGGAGGGTGGCGTGGCCAGGTCACTGCTCTCTAAAATAGCTTCTGTTCTCTCTCCTTTCAGACTCAGTAACATGTCTCTACCTTGTCCCTGGGGGCTACAGGTACAGTAAGGTGACACTTTTGTGACTACTTACCCTGACTTCTGATGCATGCTTCCTCCTTGCTACCTATACCTTTGCAATTATCTCTTTTGCAAATAAGCCTCGTCAGACTGAACTTGGGGATGCCATTAGTTTCCTGCTGAAACCCTGACTAATGTAACTGTTCTACAGTTGAGGAAACTTGGGCTCACAGAGGAGGAAGCAGCAGAATCCAAACTCTTATCCATTTATGACGTTGCTTTTCTGTGCTAAAGGAGGAAAATAACAGGATGCAGAGCGAGCCCGTCCGGCCCTGTGGATTGGAACTTTTCTGTTTTCTGAACAAGAAGAGCTTGTGCTCAACTTTAGTTCTTGGTTTTATTCTTCCATTTGCCTGAATCTACTTTTGAATCTACTCTTTCTCTTTTGAATTCCTTTTGAATCTACTATTTCTCATCACTCACTGCCAAACGTAATATCACATTCTCAAGCAGCTGAAGTTCCTAATTGATGCTACTTACTGCTACCCAGCCACTCTATCATAGCCCTCTGTTTTCTTTCCTTTGTAGCACTTAATGTTCTCTGGAATTAGCCTCTTCGTTTATTTTTTCACTTGTTTATTGTGCCCCCTTCCCTCTTATTCTCTCAATGGTAGGTCTAAGGGGCCAGGTTTCCATGAGCGGTGTTTACACTGTCATTCCCAGTAGATAGGCCACACAGGATGTGCTCAACAGTAATCGACGCATGCGCAAATGAACAAAACGGGGGGTAGGGTGGGGAGGAATAAATTAATATAATTATAGAACTCTAAGACAAACTCAGATAACACATGGCTAAGGGGTGAGTGGCAGTAGAGTGAATACTGATATTTCTTTCTGGATGTTCAATATTGAAAAGAAAAGAGTGGAACAAAAAGTATGGATTCCTTATATCCCACCTGAATAGGTGATTTAAAGAGAAAAAAACAAGCATGATTCTAAAATTCTATTATTTTAAAGAATCACCTCACTATGATTACTATGCTTTATTAATACTTGCAAATACACAGCCAAAACAAATGGCTTAAAGTAAGAATCAAAAGAAATTGGATTTTATTTCTATTGGCTTCCAAATTATATTGGTACATCTCCCACTTGGGGAAATATTTTCTCTCTTTTTTCTTGTGAATCGGCAGCATGTTGCATTTTTGTTGCTGCTTCAAGAGAACACAGGGACACAGATTAAATGGTTTATTTTGGAATGAGTGTCCTTGTAAATCTTTGTCCTTTGAAACTCAAAGGTCAATGATACATTCTATATGCAAATTTGGTTGTTAAATACCTGCTATATTACTATAGTCCTAGAAGACAGGAAAAGCTACAAATTTATCATGGGTCAGAAACATGGTGGGCTTTTGTGCACACAGTATGACAAACACACACACACAGAGAGCTAAGATTGACTTTGCACATACGTCAAAACTAAATTCAATGCCTCTTTAGATATTGTAATGGGTTACAATCCTTCATTCTGCTGAAGATTAAGCTGAACTTCTGTCCTTTAATAAACTCTTTAATAAAAACTCTCCTGGCAAATTTCATGTGGTCAAGTCTTATTTTCAGTTTTGATTTCGATGGCTTATATTAAAGCTAGACAATATGAAATGACAGGAAGCACTTTCTTGCGATATTTGGAATTTGGTAGGATTCTTTTCTTTAAGAAGCTTAAAATGCTTTTATGTAGCTTTTTTATTTTTCAAAATGTCAGTGAAATAGGTAGATGTCAGTTTCTATTGTTACATTATTCCATGCTTAAAGAGAATGTTGAAACTATTCACAAAGAAATACTACTTTGTCCAAAAAAAAAAAAAAGACAGAGAGAGAGAGAGATGGTGGCATAATGGACTACTGGAGTTTGGGCAAAAAGAATTGCATGGGGACTAAAATGTGAAAAGTTGTTTCAAGCTGCTGAGCTTCAGGAGTGTTTGTTATTGCACTATGGCCTTCCTTTGAGCTTCAGGAGTGTTTGTTATTGCACTATGGCCTTCCTTTTCCCAACCATACAGTAGGAATATAATTATCTACTTAAAAAAAAAAAAAGCCTTTATATCATCTACCAAAATTATAACATTTAGAATAAATTCTAGACTCAAATTTTATTTCTAACACCTACCCCCATTTAAGTAGAGTACAGCATTTAACATTTCTGAGTTCCAGTTTCCATTTCTATATAATGAAGCAAATAATCCATATTGCACAAATTGTCAAAATTAATAGAAAACTTTGCCCAATGTCTGAATCTATTAAAATGTATTAAATGGAGACCAGCCTGAGCAAGAGTGAGATCCTATCTCTATTAAAAATAGAAAAATTGGCTCTGCACCCATAGCACAGTGGTTACAGTGCCAGCCACATATACCAAGGCTGGCGGGTTCGAATCCAGCCTAGACCAGCTAAACAACCATGACAAATGGAATAAAAAAAGCTGGGCATTGTGGCCAGCACCTGTCATCCCAGCTACGGGGAGTCTGAGGCAATAGAATCACTTAAGCCCAAGAGTTTGAGGTTGTGAGCTGTGACTCCATGGCACTCTATGGAGGGCAACATAGTGAGACTCTGTCTCAAAAATAAATAAATAAATAAATAAATAAATAAATAAATAAATAAATAGAAAAATTAGCTGGGTGCAGTGGCATATGCCTATAGTATCAGCTACTTGGAAGGCTGAGGCAGGAGGATTGCATGAGCCCAGGAGTTTGAGGTTGCTGGGAGCTATGATGACACAACAACACTCTACCTGGGTACGACAAAGTAAGACTCTGTCTTAAAAAAATAGTTTTAAATGAAAACTATAAATATGGAATCCACAATATCCAGTCTAATGAGATACTGACCATCATTAAAATGGGCAGATTTCTCCCTGCTTGTTTTCCACAGTTTTGCTTTTCTTTCCTAAAACACCAACCCTTCAATTATATAGACTTCTAGTAGGTTATTTTTTCTTTTGTCATGTTAGTTTCCATAATTTTCTAACTGTATTTAGTGGTACCTAGGAACTGTAGTATTCTGGGTGTTCCCATCCTTAAGCTTCTGGTTCTCTTCATGGAGGCGATAGGCAAACATATCCCCGTATCAAATTTCCAGGTGGCCATCTAATTCCAAGTTGTCAAATGTTACAGGCCTCATTCCATCCCAGTGATTGTTTATTCTTTTTCATCCTCTTAGGAAAGATGTATCTCTCTGTGATCACGTGTGCCCTTCATTCTAATTCCTCTAGCTTCCGTTTGGTTTTGATCTGTCCTCTTCTAACATAGATCACTGCGAAGTCAGTGATGGCTTTGTCTTTTAAGAGGCACTTCATAAATGGATTTTGCTGTAATTTTTTATTAGTTTTCTAAACAAAATTATGTGTTTTTATGTTTAAAAATAAGATGCCATTTCAAGGTTAAAAGATTGACAGATTTCTCCCCAGCATCAGGAGCAAGGCAAGGAAGCCCACTTTGTCAACAACCTATTAGAATTTCTACCAGAGCAATTAGGTCATTTTTAAAAAATGATAAAAGGCATCTAAATCATAAAGAAAAAAGTAAAAAGTATTTCTACTCACAGATGACCATAGATGACATTATCCTTTTTTTTTTGAGACAGGCTCTTACTCTGTCACCTGGGCTGGAGTGCAGTAGCATCATCATAGCTCACTGCAACCTCAAACTCATGAGCTCCAGAAATCCTCCTGCATCAGCATCCCAAGTAGCTGAGACTACAGGTGCCCACCACTACTCCTCACTAAGTTTTCTATTTTTAGTAGAGTTAGGGTCTTGCTAGATTGCTCAGACTGATCTCAAACTCTTGGCCACAAGTGATCCTTCTGCCTTGGGCTCCCAAAGTGCTGGGATTACAGACACAAGCCACTATACCCAGCCTCATAGATGACATGATTCTATACAGAGAAAATCCTAAAGAATTCACCCACATAAAATAACACTGTTAGAGGTAGTAGTAAATGAATTCAGCACAGCTGCAGGGCACAGGATCAATAAATAAAAATTAGTTTTATTTCGACACACTAGCAATAAAAACTCTGAAAAGGAAATTAAGAAAACAATTTAATTACAATAGCATCAAAAATAATATAATACTTAGGAATAAATTTAACCCAGGAAGTATCAGACTTGCACAGTGAAAACCATAAAGCATTGCTGAAATAAATTAGAGAGGACAAAAGTAAATGGAAATGGCCTTGAAACTTTACCCATTATGTTGCTTATTGTTACCAGTTCAGTGCATATTATTTTAGACATTTTTTTTCTGTTTCATATTGTGGTTCTTGGTTGGAAATATGTATAGTGTGATGTTTGGCATGTAAGTCACCTCTTTGAGTCTCACCTGCAAAATGGTTAGGATGATTAATGGACATATAGTATGAGAAATATATATCACAATGTCTGTCATAGATAAAGAAATTAATATTTATTTGTTCTTATTTATTATTTTCATATTGCTATTTTTGTGATTGGTTTTCAATTACAACTGTAGTTTATCATTCAAAACTCTCCGAGATGTTTGGCCTTGCATTAGCTACATCTTACCTTTCTATATTCCTTTACTCCATCAGACCTGATAATTTTCTTCTGTATATTAACTTACGATGAGATGACCCTTTCTTCTTGAAACCATTTCTCTTTATCAGCAACTTGAACCCAGAAATCTATTTTAAAAACCTGCTCAGGGCAGCACCTGTGGCTCAGTGAGTAGGGTGCCAGCCCCATATACCGAGGGTGGTGGGTTCAAAGCCAGTCCTGGCCAAAATGCAACAAAAAATAGCCAGGCATTGTGGCAGGTGCCTGTAGTACCAGCTACTCGGGAGGCAGAGGCAAGAGAATCGCCTAAGCCCAAGACCTGGAGGTTGCTGTGAGCTGTAACGCCACAGCACTCTACCAACAGTGACAAAGTGAGACTCTGTCCCTCCCCCCCAAAACAAACAAACAAACAAAAAAAAACTGTTCATATGCCACCTCCTTCACCACATATTCTGATTGGCATAATCCCTGATATATGTTTAGTGGGGGTAATACACATATTATTTTTCAAAATATTTGCTTTGTAATACAAGACCTCTCTCTATAGGAGGCTTTTCCATCCAAGAATATGAGATTTGCTTGAGAACATGGAATGCAACTGGAAGCAACATGTAGTGATTGTTATAATGGTCACACAACTTTACAAATATACCAGAAATCTTTGAATTATATGCTTTACGTGAAGAATTGCATGGTATGTGAATTATATCTCAATAAAATTGTTATAAAAATGCAATCAATAAATATCTAATACTAAAATACAATAAAATTTAATGCACACAGAAGAAATTAATGAAAAGTAATGATAAAATAAATATTTTAGACTGAACTATTTCAATGTAGAGGAGCTTCAGGGAAGACATAATTAATTCTCATTAATTATGTAGTTTCTGGGATATTCATTCTATGATCTACAAGGGATGCAATTACTGTTACATTGATTTGCCACACAATGGGATTGGTTTGGATTAAATTCACCTACAAGTGACAGAAATCCCCAAGTAATAGTGCCTTAAGCATTATTGAAATACACCCTTCTTTGATGTAAATATAGGTAATTCCGGGTCACGGAATATGGCACAGAGTCAGGAATCCACATCCCTTTTAGTTTTTTTTCTCACCATCCTCAAGTCATGTCTTCTACCTCATTGTACAAGAGGGCTGCTAAAAAGCAGCCATCATTTTCATATTTTAACCCCAAGGAAAGAACAAAAAGTCAAGAAAGAGATATCTTTCTTTTGTTAATGATGTTACCCAAAGTGACTCATATCTTCTCTTATTGGCATCACCATACCAAAGGGAAGGGGATACATGGAGTCTATATTACATTCAGTAATGAGTCTAGTTCACATTAGAGGTTTTATCAGAGATGTAAGGGAAGACTTCATGTTGGGTGGCAACATGTGGTCACTTCCCAAACAACTGAAAAGTAGAATGCCTAGTACTGCTTCACAAATACCTTCATTATTTTCTTAGGCAAAGAAAATTCAGGTTTGTTTTTCTTTTCTCTCTGTATCAGGTCTTATTTCCAATACTTCACATACATTATTGCAGCTCATTTAGGGAGAATGAGCAGCCAAAAGCAGCATCACAAATGGAAGGGGCAAAGCAGATAGAAAAGTTAAGAGTTTCTGAGCTGAATGACCCTTCCCTGACAAACACTGCCCTGTATAAAGCAACAAACGGGTTTTCAGTTTCCGGTTCCTGTTACATGTGGAATCGAAAGTCTTCTGCTCAAAGATATTTCAAAAATTTAGAGAGACATAAATCTGAAGTTTTTAATTGAAATTTGGATTTTATGAGAAATTTCTTTTTTTAATTAATGTTGGTTCTAATGTTTAAAAATTATTTGCAGCTTGCCTGAGAACTGCCGGTGTGAGACATCTGTTGGAGAAAAGTAAGGCCATATATCAACTGCTTAAAAATGGATGTCTCATCAGACTCTGAAAATAATGATTATGTTGGAAATTATTATGCAACATGATGAAAATGAGGCAGTCCTTACTATGATAGTTATAAATGTATTGAGTATCAGATTGTCACCTTTATTGAGCATTTCCTCATGCTTAGCTTTTTCACATTCATCATCACATCTGATTCTCTCAAAAAGCCTGGCATTATTTTCTAGAGAAGTAGGTGATATTTAGAACCAGAGGGTTTAAGGAACATGCCCAGGGTCAAACAGTTGATAAGTTACTGAGCTGGGGTTTAAATCTGGCCCTGTCTGATGTTCAAGCCCGCATTGTTAATCCTTATGCAATCCTGCACACAACTTCTATGCCTTTTCAGGAACAAAATACAGTGGGCTTGTCACAATCTGAAAATAAGGATATGATAAATCAGTATGCAGGATCTCCATATTTAACTTTAAACACAGTGTCACCTCTACGAGATACACAGCAGGGAGGATGCAAGCCAGAGCATTCACCAACGTCTGAAAAGCTGCTGGAGGACCGCCTGGCTCTAGACATCATGTTATCTTTAAACAACATCTGGAGGGTCCACACGTCATTCATCCCATTAAGTAAGAAAGGGATTTTGACGGTTGCCATTTCATGGCTTTAAATCCATAGCGGATCTGCACAACTTATTTAGCACAGGTGTTTAATTGTAATAAACTGGAGAAAGTCCCAATATTCAATGGTCCTCACACTAACACTACCATCTGGGTAGGATTGGGATAGTGGCTTCATGACAACAAACTTGCTTATAAAATTCCAAGGGTGGTGGTGGCCTGTTAAGAGATGTGTGTAGACAGAATATTTAAACCATACTGTGAAACTTTTGTGCTTTTTATCTTTCTGATAATTTATTTCTTTTTCAATGCAGTATTAAATATGAAAAACCCTTGAGGTATCTTGGTCAACAACAGATTACTTTCCCATTTGTGCGTTCAGGGAAAGTTATGCGATTGCTTTTGGCAAATCTTTCTGCTTATGAAGAGTGCACACATGTTTCTATGGTCTGCCACTAGAAATCAATGCTTGTTTTAGTTAATCAAAAAAATGGATTAGGAGAGGGACTTTTTGCATGCAACGTGAAGTAAGTGAATTTATCTTCTCAACTGAAACAACAGGAAAAACAGACAAAATATATGAAATAATTGCTTTTGAGACATTGATCATGAAGCAGTGAAGGACAGTGATACCTAAATTACAGGGAAAATCATGTGATAAGCTTTACAGCGGTGCCAGCTAACTGCATTGCAAGTTTCCAAGCTACAAAACAAGGAAGTAGAATCTGGTAGACTTTTTGAATTGAAGAAACAGAGCTGAATCTGAAGAGACCAAAGCTATTAGATTTGGCAGCTTACCAAGGGGAGAGCTGCACACAGAAAGTATTCCAGAGAATTGCAGAGAACCTCTCAAATATCCAGCAGAGGACTGATGTATTCATGTGTCTGAGGAACATATCAGAAATCCAGGGGGAAAAAAAGTATCTCAAAGGATTATGAAAAATAGTACAGAGCATTTAGAAAGATCAGAGAATAGTCTGGTCTCTTTAGCCAGATTAGAAATGCTCATAATTCACAGGCCATTAGAGCACTGACAGGGGTCTAGTAATGGGTAATAATTAGCCCTGATTAAATGCTTCTTTGGTTCTACCTAGCAAATCTTAAAAAAAAGAGAAAACCTAAAAATTAAACTGTTTTCAAGTAACTGAACTTTACATCAAAACAGAGCTCAAGAATGTTTATAGAAATATTAAAACATCCACCATCCAACAAGATAAGATTCACCATGTCTGGTATCTGATAAAAAATGACTGTGCACGCAATGATTCAAAAACATCAAATGATCAAAACTGAATCAGAACTGACATAGTGTTGGAATTCCCAGACAAGGATATTAAAACTGTCATAACTCTATTTCATATATTCAAAATGTTAAGTAGAACTATAATAGAAGATTTCAATACTATTCTCTTAATAATTGAAAACCCAATCAAAATATCAGCAGGCTGGATTTTTATTTTGAAATTAACAAAATTATTCTAAAATTGAAATGGATATGCCTAGACATAGTATAACCCAAATCATTTTAAAAAGAAAAAATCTTATCTAAACACTTATTTAAAAGCTATAGTAATCATGGCGTTCTAATATTTGCATCAATTTGACAAGCTGATCAATGAAACAGAACGGTTTTCAGAAATACATTCATGCATATTGGAACAACTGATTTTTGACAAAAGTGCAGTGTAATTCAGTGGAAGAAGAACAGTTTTTAAACAAATGTGGACTAAACACATAATATTCATTTACAAAAATTCTCTATCTTGTTCTACATATAAATATTAAATCAAAATGAATCATATAACTAAATGTTAAACCTAAAACTTCTAGAATAAGACATAAGAGAAAATCTTTGTATCCCTGGGTTAGGCAAATATTTCTTTGATACAATACCAAAAGAATGACTCACTAAAAAGCAACTGATTAGACCAGGCCTAATCTATAATAGGCCTAATCTATAACCAGGGCTCACATCTATAATCCTAGCACTCTGGGGGGGCTGAGGCAGGTGGTTTGCTGGTAGTCAAGAGTTAGAGACCAGCCTGAGCAGAGTGAGACCCCCATCTCTACTAAAAATGGTAAGTCTCTAATAAAATCTCTGGAATAATGAAAAGGAAAGGAAAGGAAAGGAAAGGAAAGGAAAGGAAAGGAAAGGAAAGGAAAGGAAAGGAAAGGAAAGGAAAGGAAAGGAAAGGAAAATTAGCTGGGCGTGGTGGTATACACTGTCACAGCTACTCAGGAGCCTGCGGCAGAAGGATCACTTGAACTAGGAGTTTGAGGTTGCTGTGAACTAGGCTGAAGTGATGGCACTCTAGCCCAAACAGCAGAGAGAGACTCTATATCAAAAAACAATTGATCAAATAGTATTATTAAAATTAAAAAAGATTTTCAAAAGACACTGTTAAAATAACGAAATGACTAGCCACAGATTGGGAAAAATATATTTGCAAAGCACATATGTGATGAAGGACTTGTATCCAGAATATATAAATACTTTACACAACCCAAAATAAAAAAAAAAAAAGTCTAATTTAAAATACATGCAAAAAATACAAACAGGCTTTTTGCAAAAGATAGTATACAGACACCAAATAAGTGCATGAAATTATATTCAACATCATTAGTTATCATTAGAGAAATGTAAAATAAAACCACAATGAATACCTTTTAGAATGATTAAAATTAAAAAGTCTTCTGATATCAAGTGTAGATAAAGCAATTTGAAACCTCATCCACTGCTGATATAAATGTAGACCCAAGCAGCCTCCTTGGAAAATTGTTTGGCAGTATCTTACAATGTTAAATATACACTTCCCAAATAATTTATTCCACTCCCATGTATTTATCCAAGAGATATCAAAGCTTATGTTCATACATGATGTTTATAAAAACTTTCTTTGTAATAGCCTCAAATAAAAAACAATACAAATGCCCATCAATAGAGGAATGAATAAGCAAATTGTTGTGTACTCACATAAGGAAATACAACCCCAAAATAGCAAAAAATGAACTATTGGCTAGGTACAGTGGTTCACGCCCATAGACCTAGCACTCTGGGAGGCCCAGGCAGGTAGATTGCCTGAGCTTAGAAGATCAAGACCAGCCTGAGCAATACTGAAAAAACAAACAAACAAACAAACAAACAAAAAACCCTAGCCATGATTGTGGCTCATGCCTATAGTCCCAGCTACTCAGGAGACTGAGGCAAGAGAATTGCCTGAGCCCAAGACATTGAGGTTGCTGTGAGCTCTGATGTCATGGTAGCCTACTCAAGGTGAAAGAGTGGGACTATGTCCCAAAAGAAAAAAAAGAAAAAGAAAGAAATGATTTATTAATAAATGCAATAGTATGGTCAATTTCAAATAATTTGCTTAATGAAAGACAAATAAAATGATCATATACTCTTTTCAACAAATGGTTTGGTAAAATTCATACACAAAAGAATGAAGTTGAACTGTTAACTCAAGCAATATTAAAAAATGAATTCAAAATGGATCAAACACCAAAATGTAAGAACTAAAACTGTTAAACTCAGATGAAAACATAGGGCAAAGCTTTGTGATAATGGATTTGGCAACGATTTCTTAGCTATGACAACAAAATCACTGAAACAACAGCAAAAAATTAGAGAAATGGGAATTCATCAGAATAAAGTTTGGGCATCAAAAGATGATAGTAACAGAGTCCCCGGGATGAGACAACACATTTCCAAGTTGTGTATCCAATACAATAGTAATTAATTTCAGAAAACAAAGAATTTTTTATGATTCAACAACAAAAAAACAACAACCTGATTTTTAAAATGCACAGATAACTTGAATAGATGTTTCTATGGGAAGATACACGAATGACCAATAAGCAAACCAAAGGATGCTGAGCATCCCTCGTCATCAGAGAGGTGCAAAGCAAAGCACAGTGAGACACTGTCTCAGACCTACTAGGGTAACAAGAGCGAGAATGTCAGATAAGGGATGTTAATGGGATGGCGAAGAAGTCTCATGCCCTGCTGGTGTGTATGTAAAATGGCAGTGGGAATAGAAAATGAATGTAAAGTGGTACAGCTACTTTGGAAAAGAGTCTGACAATTTCTCACATGATTAAACATACAGTTACCATGTGACCCAGCCAATTCCACCTCCATGTATACACTAAAGAAAAATGAGAACCTATGTCCACACAAAAACTATACACAAATGTGTATGTCATCTCTCTTTATAAAAGCCACAATGTGGAAACAACACAAATGCCCATCAACCAATGAATGGCCAAAAAAAAAGTGTAGTCTATTCATACAGTGTATCATTATTTGGCCATAAGAAATGACAACGTATTGGCACATATTCCATGAATGAATCTTGAAAATGTTACACTAAACAAAATATGTCAGTTAAAAATAACTGTTATTATATGATTCCATAAATACAATTCCATCCACAGTGTGGAAATCTATAGGGACAGGAGGTAGATTGGTGTGTTTGCTTAGTGTTGGGTGAGAGTGTCGGGTTGCTGGGGGATTAGGTGGTGACGGCTAACATGTATCTTTCAAGGTGATGAAAATGACCTAACGTTGACCATGGTGATACTTGTACATACATGTGAATATACTAAAAATAAGATCAAATTGTACAATTTAAATGGGCGAATTGTATGGTATGTAAATTATAGCTCAATAAAGTCATTATTTTTTAAAAAAGAATAAGTAGAGTTGGATGTTGACAAACTTAACATAAAATTTGGTTTTGTCTCTTTCTTATTCTCTAATAAATGACCATAATTATCATTTCATCAGTCAGGATTGGTAGTTTATGCTGCAGTAACAAACCTTCACATCTCAGTGACTTAAAATAATAAAGATGTGTCTTTTGCTCAGGTGTTCATCACTAGTTGGTTGGGAACTTAATTCTCTCATCCTTACCCCGGACCTGGGCTACAGAAGCTGCCACTAAACGGAACATTTCCTGGCAGAAGGGAAAGGAGAACTCTGGACCGTCTGTCTCCCTGCAGCAAGTCAAGGCTGTGTGGAAGTGAGCCCAGTGACTTCTGCCCCCAACTCCCTATGCCTGTGGTTAAGGATGCCTACTTCTATGTTAGTGACAACACATAGCAGTCACAAGGGCCAGGAAATTCAATCCAACTCTATCCCAACTGGAAATATTTGAAAAACCCTAATCTCTTCCATATAGTTAATATACATTAAAGGTTTACTGTGTATCAGGAGCTGTTATTTCACTTAATACTGACAAAAAAATCTTTTGAGGTTGATGCTATTATCATCATTAACACCTTTTTTTTTTTTTTGAGACAGTCTCAAGCTGTCACCCTTGGTAGAGTGCTGTGGTTTCATAGCTCACAGCAACCTCAAACTCTTGGGTTTAAGCAATTCTCTTGCCTCAGCCTCTCAAGTAGCTAGGACCACAGGCACCCTCCACAACGCCTGGGTATTTTTTTGTTGTAGTTGTCGTTTGGCAGGCCTGGGCTGGATTCGAACCCACCAGCCTTGGTGTATGTAGCTGGCACCCCATCCACTTGAGCTACAGGTGCCAAGCTTAACACCAATATTTTATATATAAGAAAATTAAGTCACAGGAATAAAATAACTTTCCCAAGGTTAGTAAAATACTCATAACTCCTAGTTGGAGCTGGGATCCAGACACAGACACCGGGGCCTGTGTTTTTGATTTCTACACAATATTGCCACCCAGCATTCCCATATTCCTTTCCCTATACTCAGATATAAATCTATCACCAAGTCCAAACAGCTACAAGAAGGCTGCACTAGCTTATAAAATGACAAAGGTAGGTATTCAGGTCCCCAGCTTCCGTTTAGTGCCTTTCTGGCACACCACTGTTTTTCCCTTCATCCTTGACAGAGCCCTTGGTTCTCAGGTCACCATCAGTCCTGCTTAGGGATCAGGTAGCTTCAAGCTGACAAGCTCTGCTTCATCCTTTAGGCTTCCAATTTATGTAATTTGTTTGTTGGCTGACGAAATCAAAGTTGACAAAACTGCACTGCCCTACTTACATACCTCCATCCATGCTAAACTCAGAGACACATCCTAAGCAAGGAACAGCTGAAAGCCAATAGATAAATCAGATTCCTTTCCTAATTCTGTGGTTACAGATGCCTACTTCTATGTTAGTGATGGCATGTTTTGATAAACACTACCATAATGTGAAACATTGATAAGAACCAATCCTAGCTTGGAATTAAATAAGAGTTTATAATTCGTGCAAGGGCACCATTACCTATAGTAGTTACTGCAGTAAATGATTCTACTAAAGAGGACCTAGTTGAAAGAAAATCAAAGAGTAGATGTTGGGAAATGGAGAATTTGAAGCTTTAGTGCCCTGAGGCTACACAAATATGCTCCTTTTTGAATTAATACTAGCTGATCATCTGGGAGACCTCACTCAGTGCTTGCCACATGGAAGAGGCTCAATAATACTTCTTGAGCCCGAAAGACAAGATGGCTGACTGAAGCCAGCTTTCCACAGAGGCTCCCATCCAGAAGGAGAGTTAAAGGACAGAAATTTAGCATGTAACCTGGTGGATTAGAGCTGCACCAAGAGAGACGGTTGAAGGCGCACATCAACCCCGCT
>CAUYPK010020840.1:0-24341 GCA_963574355.1 Loris lydekkerianus | reverse complement strand
GGTGGTTTCCCGGTACACATAGTCATGAGCATACTTGTTTTGCAACTATTGCTTATCACCTGCTTCAGGGTTCAGTTGAATCTGTAACTAAAATCTTTATAACCTTTTTTAGAGTCAGCTTAAAAATTTTTATTCTTACACTTTCAAGAAGTTTTTGGCACTCTAACATATATGTGTACATGTGTTTAAACTTTTTTCTTTGGAAGCTCAGGATATTTTTATATTATTATTCTAACATAGTCAAAATTTCATAATAATTTGCCTTCAAGTAGGTCTTTTTTGTTTTTTTTTCATTCATTAGACTGGGCACTTGGTGGGCTCTTCAAATCTAGACTTGTGACTTTTGGTTGTAGAATGAATCTGGAAGTTCTTTTGGTTCTGGGAACTTTTCTGGTTTTATTACTTTGCTTATTGCCTCTCCTCAATTTTCTTACTTTCTGAAACTCCTCCGAGTTAGCTTTTGTGTCTACTGAATTACTGGAGTAATAGACTGTTCACTTGTATTTCTCATACCTTATTATTTTGTTTTACTTTCTGGAAGTTTTCTTTGAATTAGTTTTTTCTTTTTTTAACTCATTGCTTTAAATTTTTATTTGTTATATTTTAATGTTAGTAATCATCTTTTTTTTGTCACTGGGGATTTTTATGTTGCATTCTGTTCTTATTTTATATATATGATACCTTCTCTCTCTGAAGGTAGTAACCATAGGTTCTGTCTGTTTTGTCTGCATTTAAATTAAGGAATTAATATAAATTTTTAAAAAATAGGTGCTCTTTTTTAAAATCTTATTTTGTTAGAGACAGGTTCTCACTGTGTTGCCAAGGCTGGAGTGCAATGGCACAATGATAGCTTACTACAACCTTGAATTCTGTGATCCTCCTGCCTCAGCCTTCCAAGTAACTTGGACTTCAGACTCATAACTGCCTAATTTTTAAACTTTTTTTTATAGAGATGGGTGGGGGAGGTCTTACTTTGTGGCCCAGGGTGGTCTTAAACTCCTGGGCTGAAGTGATCCTCTCACCTCAGTCTCCCAAAGTGCTGGGATTATAGGCATGAGCCATTGTATCTGGCCTCCTCCTTTTTTTAAAATATTCTGTCCTGTGCAGTGTCTGCGTTACATCTGGATCTTGTTTTTCCATGTTTATTTTTATATGTTGTTCTCATATTCTTGCATGCATAGTTATCAGGTTATTATTTGCTATTCTGGTATTTTTTAAGAGTAGTCCTGACATGCTAACTAGCACTGCTCTCTGCATCAGGCCTTTTAGCAGGTTGCCTTGGCTGTATGATGATGAAGTGGCAGGCAGGCTGCTTCATCAGGGGGTCACAAACGTCAGTATGTGAGAGGATTAGTTTCTCCAGAGGAGACTCTTCTAAGTGCTTGGATGGGGAAACTGGGCTCTGTGTGTGGAGCAGATCAAAGGTGTAGGTCTGGGGGTCCCAGTGTTCTTCAGTGTTCAGTCTTTCTGAATTGAGTCCTGAGTCTCAGTCTACTTTCCCTTGATGATAGCCTGGTCCCCACAAGTCTTGAGGTCAGTTCCCCCGGAATAACCTGGCTACACTGGGTAGGGATGGAGGCCTGGGGGTTTCACTTGTTCCCCAGGGAGACTTTCCCTCACGCTGCTGTTTCAGCCCTGTTCCTCACTCTCCCTCCTTGGTGTGCTGGGCTGTCTGAGTTTTATGCATAAAAATCAGCTCACATCCCCTTGGCATCTCCCTGCAGGCATTTGACCTGCAACATCCCTGCTCTGCTAAATCAGTAATTGGTCCTCCAGCATGGTTGAATGTTTCTAACTTTCTCTTTGTCCAGGTAAGTTCACATCCTTTTTATTCCTTTACAGAGATGTGTTTTGAGAGCGGAGGAGATAAAGGTCTGAGTGCTTAATCTGCCATGTTTAACCAGATGTCTCAGCTATTTGAATTTTTATTTTAACTCGCTTTCTTATATTTTATAATCTGCCTTAAAATTACTTGTAGAACCAGGCTGGGTATAACATTTTTAAAAAACTCTTCTTGAAGGAAGATGCTGTGTGTTGATGTGGACCTGCATGGTACAGCGAAACACAGAATGGAAAATTCGGTGAAATCTTAATATAGTGACTTTGGGGATAGAATTTAGCATAATTAAAGATACACTTTGCAGTTTCATAATAGATGTCTGAAATATTTAATCACTGTTGCTTCTACCTGGATTATCTTTTCTCAAAAAAAAAAAAAAAAAAAAGAATTTGGATTTTATAGTTTCTAGATTTTATGTATTTTAATTCTACAATGATGATTACCTGTTCATTATCAAGGTTAAGTTTGCTCTTTAATAATCATGTGACAATTTTAGATAGGCAAGTGAAAATATAAAGAACCATTTTATATTTATGTTTGCTTAAATAGGGTAACTGACGTTATCTGCTTACATGGAGTTTTATCAAGAAAAGGCCAGCTCTTTTTTGGATTTGTTTTCTATACATTATATAGATTTCAAACATTTTTGTCTACATTTGCTAAACAGAGAATATTGCAGAGAATATTGTATAAAAGCATAGATTCCTTGCTGGAGTATATTTCTTATATTAATGTATGTATAAAACATTTTACTAGAAGGTTAACTAGCTTTGAGCACATCATTTCCCCATCTTACTGCTTAATGCATTTGTAAAATCTCTGTATTTAGCCAAAGTTATTTTTATTTTTATTTTATATAATAGACGCACATATGTTTCTTATTTTTTTTATTTTTATTTTTATTTATTTATTTATTTATTGTGAGACAGAGTCTCAAGCTGTTGTCCTGGGTAGAGTGCCATGGTGTCACAGTTCACAGCAACCTCAAACTTTGGGGCTTAAGTGATTCTCTTGCCTTAGCCTCCCAAGCAGCTGGGACTACAGGTGCCCACCACAACACTTGGCTATTTTGTTGTTGTTGCAGTTGTGATCATTGTGTTAGCTAGCTCGGGCTGAGTTTGAACCACCAGCCTTCGTATATGTGGCCGGCACCCTCCCCACCGAGCTACAGGCGCTGCCAGTCTTTCTTATTTTCAAAGCATTATTCTAAGTCCTTTACAACGATCAACTAACTTAATTCTCACAGCAATCCTCATTTGTTGCTATGATTATTATTCTCATCTTCTGGTGAGATTTCTGGGAGAATGATGAAGGAACTTTGTGGAGGCCAAACACCTGGTAATTGGTAGAGTCATGGTATGAACCCAGGCGTTAGCCCCAGAGTCCATGATCTATGCCACTATGAATTAAAATAGTAACTAAAACTAGCATAATCACTGTGTCAACCTAAAATTTACAAGCTTTCAATCTTTATTTGAACCAAGAGAGATGTTAAAGGATTTGCAGAGTGATCATCAGATTCCAAATAAAGTAAGTCTATGAAAGAAAGAACTACTGTCTTATTAATACAATTAAAATGGCAAATTAGGAATCTTATCAAACTTTACATTTAATGATCCTAAAAAGGAAAACATGTATCTGTTTAAACTATTTAGATATACTTTCTAGGAACATAGGGATATAGGGCAGGTAACGCTCAGCAGTTCTGCTGCTGCTGTGATTTCAGCCAGCCCTCATGGAGACAGGACTTTTGTCATGTCGTTGAGGCCCTTTGAGTAGCTGCGAAACAGGTTAAGACCAATCTGATTTAGTAGTAACCTGGGAGATTATCTTTTTAAAGCCAATGAACCTAAAAAAAATTAAATTAAATTAAAATAAATAAATATAAGGGATAGAGAAATCAGAAGGGAAAGGTATAGTTATCATCACCATTTTTAGATGGGGAATTTGAGACTCAGCAATATTAGATAACTTGCCCAATGTTCCTATGTGTCTGAATTGAATCTCACTGTATTATATGGTTAATGTAATAAAACTTAATCTAAAAAAAAAAAAAAAAAAAAGCCAATGAACCACACAGAAGGCAGAAGGGATAACACCCCAAGTGTCTCAAAGGTGTGTGTTATCAACTAAAACCACAGTGGATTCCTCTAGCATAGGATTACTTCCTCTTCCCTCTTCAACCATCCACATGGTGTGACAGGGAGCAGATGGACTGGAGGGCATGTTTTCAGAGGTGCTGAAATAAACATGCGTGCCTGGGGTCCTGATATGAGGATATAGGTATTAGGTTTTGCCGAACAGCTTGGTGCTTGGGTCCTTCCCCTATTTTCAGATTAGCAGATAAATTCCAGAATTATCTGAATCTTACATTAACTTGGGGAAAAATGAAAAGCCCTACAGGCAGCAAAAGAGTGTAGGTTATCTGGACTCTGTACAATTTAACCTCAGAGCTGCAGGTCCACAGAGGGATCAAATGGGAAGCAAGAATATAGCTGAATGGAATACCACTCAGCCATAAAGGAATCATGTCTTCAGCAGCAATGTGGATAGAACTGGAGGCCATTATCTTAAGTGAAACAGCTCAGAAGCAGAAAGTCTCACATTCTCACTTGTAAGTGGGAGGTGAATAATGGGTGCATGTGACCTCAGTGTGTGGAATAATAGACATTGGAGACCCCAAATGGGGGGGATTGGATGGAGGATAGGGATGAGAAATCATTAATGACTACAATGTACATTGTTCAGGTGATGTAAAAGCCTAGCATTAACCACTACACGATGCATTTATGTAACAGAGCTGCACTATGCCCCTTAAATTTGCAAAATTAAAAAAAACCAAAGAATATCCCCATTTGTGTGTGAAGCCAATGGGTAATATATGAAGAAAAGACTAATAACTGTGAAACTAAAAACTGTGCCATCACAATAGTCACAGAAACCAGCATATGAGGAACAGTATGGAATGAAAATGTCTTATAATAAGAAGTAGATACTTTTAGGTAAATAATGCTTTTCAGTCACCCATGCACTCAGAATCCCAGGAGGCTTGGCGAGTGGGAGCAGTCTGACTGTGGGCTTTGGCAGCGCAGACACAGGCTGGCATTCTGGCAGCATGCTCATCCTGTGGCCTTGGATGTGCTGCTTGGCCTTGG
Organism: Loris lydekkerianus; assembly: GCA_963574355.1. Classification (NCBI taxonomy): domain Eukaryota; kingdom Metazoa; phylum Chordata; class Mammalia; order Primates; family Lorisidae; genus Loris; species Loris lydekkerianus. Next base: position 19,346 of record CAUYPK010020840.1, on the reverse strand, counting down.
CAAGCTTCATTTATCTCTTATGTAAAATGAGGAGAATGGTAGTATCCATCTCGCAGGACAGTCAACAGGATTCAATGAAATGGTTCTAACAAGCATTTAGTGCAGTGACTGGGCGCTGAAACACTGGGCACCTTTTAGTGATGAGAGCATTAGCTGCTGTCGTGGGCATCACCAGCGACATCTCACCCTCCTTTACGTCTTCATCCTGTCAGATTAAGAATTTCTCTAACTTCTTTTCTACCACTCCTGTCACTTAAGTTTTAGTTCTCATCTCTCACCTATGCTACTAGTGTCCTGTTTAGCTTCTTGGACAGATTTTATGCATCCAAAATTCACCCTGAAAATTTTTGCTAGTGAACTTTCTAGAACTCAAATGGGTCCATGCCCCTGCTGCTAAATCCCCTTTTGTGCTCCTCGTAGCCTTCAGGATAACACCCAGTTTATCTGGTGTGGGACTGGAACCCGTACACCCTCTCCTGATCCTTCTCATGGTTGCAGGAAGAGATTTCTCTTTTTAGGTTTAAACCCCAGGTAGTTATTTTCAGTTGCTACTTTTATAGTCTTGGGGGACGGGACTAGAGGTTATGTTTTCTTGTTGTATCCAATTAGTTGTGAAGTCAGCCACTGAGAAGCCGTCATTGCTACATCGGCCAGTTCTATGAAGGAGAGTTAAAGTTCTCCTGATCTCACGATTCCCACTTGTGATTATGCAGCTCTTTAGTTAAGCCAAAGAGTAGGCATGGAGGGCGGCTCTTGTGGCTCAAAGGAGTAGGGCACTGGCCCCATATGCTGGAGGTGGCGGGTTCAGACCCAGCGCTGGCCAAAACTGCCAAAAAAAAAAAAAAAAAAAAGAGTAGGCATGGAAAACCTTCCAGACTTGTTTTTTCTGAATCTCAGTCTGATGCCTTTTTCATTTAACTTTTGTGCTTACTGTGATCTGGAAATGTTATTGAATGGTAATAATGAATGGGTCTATGTGCAAGGTGTTTTTCTCTTTTGACTTCATCAGTGTTTCTATATATTTGTTTTGTCAATATACAGAATAATTTGTGAAGAAGGCTGTTAATCAGGATCAGCTTCCCAGTAGTATCTGGGTCTTCTCTGGGAGATACCATTATCATAAGGGGTTCCTATGTGCATGGGATTATTTTTTACATAGCTACATACTGGTATATGTATTTTACATATATATGTACACATTTTACGTGTGTGTATGTGTGTGTGTGTGTGTGTGTGTGTGTGTGTATTCGGTTTCCTTAGAGTGACTCTAACATTATATCCTGTATCTTTGTATCTAGCTTTCATTTTTTACATTTTAGCATTGACTTGTATTTTTCATTATATTTTGCATAGAAGTCACTGCATTGTTCAGATGAGAAAGAAAAGCTGCTTTAAATGCAGGCCATTTCCTCAGTCAAGTTTAAAAAATTCTCTCCAGAGAAAAGCATTTTGCCAGGAGAATTCTATAGCTTGTGGGGTATACTAGGAAAAGGTGCATAAAAATGTGAAACACAGGAATGAAAGAATAGTTATTTTTTCCTATGTATGAAAAGTCGGATTTCTTTTTTATGCTGTTATAGGAATTATTTCAGATTCTGCACATATTTGCTTTTTTCCATTTTGAAATGGTTGCTGTGTGTATTCTTCCCAAAGATATTTAAAATGAGACTATTTCTGTGGAATGTAAATATTAAGGTTGATCTCTAAAGGTCATTTTTAAAATTTAAAACATCTGTTCTCCTTCATGCTTAAATATTTATTGAACAGAAGTTGTATGAGTTATACAGGCTGAGGGTGAGTGCTGACCTGGAATAGACCCTAGTCTGTGATACCAACACAGATTTGGAAGAAGTGTGCCAAGGTTAGTACCCACTAGGTAAGTGTTCCCAGCTGGGGAAGGACATCTTAGGACTTGCCTTCTTCTTCCATAACTTGAGTCTTTGTAAAGAATAGCTTTGTAGATACCTTTGTTTTTGGCTTTCCCTAAACACTACACATGCATGGTTGTGTTGTTGGGAACTTCTAAGGAAGGTTTGTTCAGGGAAGCGGGGTGGAAGGGCAGAAGTGAAGCTAGTTTGTACTGTGTAGTAGTTGTGCTGTGTTGCTTCTTTGTCCCTGGGGTCACTTCCCTGGACTCGGTGGACACAGTGCTCGTGAGGAGTCCCCGTGAGTGAACATCTGCTTGGTTGTTGACTTTGGATCTTTTGCCTTTGTTCGTTCATCTCAAAGATCCTCTTTCTAGATCCCTTCTGATTAGATATTAATTGTAAACTTCCTGAGCAGAGAGAAGGTGTTTAAGATGGCTTTGCTATAACACAATGATCATTTATCTCAGTTATTTTGCTTCCTTTAAAAAGGGACTTACAGTGTAAACAGGCTCATGTTAAGAAATATCATTGAGGGAGAGCAAATATGTCATTGGAATCAAGTCATTTGGGCGAGGAGCTTAAAGCAGATGTAGATAGGTCATATAAATTAAAGAGAGAGTCCATGTGGATGACCAAGAGGCGAGAGGCAGGGAGCCTGATGGCTAGCATCAGGGCCTGCCTGGGGGTGCGGATCTTGTCTTTTTTATCTTTGTTTTATCTAGGTGTTCAGCATGTGTTTTTGTGAACAAAGATGGAGTAAGTTCCAAACAAGATGTTGAGTGAAAGCTCTGTAGTGATTATATTCTCAACACTAAGGATGCAGAGGAGCCCAAGGGGGGAGTAGAAGAAAATGATGATCCGTACAACCAACTAAACATTGGATTAAACACGAAACTTAGGACGGTGACAATGTGCATTCTCTAGTAAGCTTATTTATACAAGTAAATACTAACTATTGAAATCAAACTTCTACTTTTAACCTCAAAAATAAGGATTTTTTTAGTGCCCTTTGTGCAGACTAACCAAACCTTCTTTTACTTTAATTTGAAGTGTATGTTAGATAAACTATAGACTGTCTTAATAATCAGATACCAGTTTTTTTTTACCAGTTAAAATAACTGTAATTGAATTTTCTTATTGAATATTTTAAAACCCAATGTAGTATCAACATTTAAGATTACAAGTAAGTTTTCTGTTTTACTGTGCATTCACAGGAATCTGTGGGCATTCATTAAAGACTGTCACGTAAGTGTCCTTGAAGGACCAATTGATAAAAGTTGAAAATATTCAAATTGAAACATTCTGAGAAAATATTTCACTGGAAAAATGTGTCATTTAAAGTGTTGTGGGCAAGAAAGTATGACTGCCTTTTAGGCACGAATGGTAAGGGGTTAAATAAGCATTTGCGGCTTACACGCTTCTGTGTCTCTTCTTTGTGTGGGTCTGGAACTGCTAACTTGCTATTTCAATTAAGAACAGACATTATTACATGAGTTATATAATCTTATGTGATCAGAATAATTTTCTCCAAGTGGAATTCCGATCACCGTTTCTCTGCTGATGACACCCTGTTGCCTACACCACAGGGCCCTTCACACTTGCTCTTCATTTAACTTTGAACTTATCCCAGGCCCCATCTTTCATCTGTACTCCTCTCTTCTCCCACTTTCCCTCAGTCATTCTGTAAGGAATCACCTGTGTTCCCTTCAGTTTGCTGTAATATTTCTTACCTTATTTGTTTTGCTCATGCTGCTCTTTCTGCTTAGAAATCCCCTAGCTGGCATTATGAGCCTCTGAAAGCGTAACTTGAAAAATATTTAATGGTTCCTTTGGTATCATAACGTATGTATTAAAGTAATAAACAGTTGAAATATATATTTTCTGCCTCAGGAAACAGTGGGTAAGAGTATAGACATTCAACAAATGTTTACTGAGCACCTACTATTTACCAGGCACTGTTTTGGCTTGGGGGATTTAAAAGGTAGATAAATTTGCTGCCATGGAACTTGTATTCAAGCAAGGATGGCAGGCAGATAATCAACAGAAATAAAATATAATAAGCCGAAGTATGAGGAATATAAACCAAAGCAAGGAAAGGGGAAAAGGAGAGGAAGTTAGTGTTTATAGAGTGGTCAGGAAGGTGCTTCTGAGAAGGTGACATCTGAGTGTAGATTTGAAGGAAGGGAGGGAACAGACCACGGGCACATCTGGAGGAAGAATGTTTCAGGAAGAGAGTGGGACAGCCTAGGGTGGCGAGGCCTTAATGTTCATTAAGAAATGGAAAGGAGCTCAGAGTGGCTGGAGGGCAGTGAGCAAGGGGACTGGTGAGAAGGTCAGAGAGGTCAGACCTTGTTGGGTGTGGTGAGGATGTAGCATTTTATTCCAAGACAGAAGCAGTTTAAGGTTTTGAGCATGACAGTGACACTTTTTAAAAGCATTGGCAGCTGTGTTAGAGTGTATACCGCGTCAGGAGGAATAGGAGACTGGCAGCAGAAAGACAGATTAGATGTAATCGTCTAGATGAGATTACAATGATCTCACAATCTCTAATGATCTCAATGTGGCCCTAATGAGGGTGGCTTGGACGAGGATGGAGGAGTAGGGGCGCTGAGAAGTAGTGGGGTTTGAATGTGCTCTCCAAGTGGAGCCAGTAGAACTTGTTGGTTGCAGGGACCAGTTTCATGGAAGACAGTTTTTCCATGAGTAGGGGAATATGAGTCTGCAAGCAGTTGATTTATTATGGTCTCTGTGCAGTCAAACCTCTCTGCTAATATCTGCATTTGCAGCTGTTTCCCAGTGCTAGTGTCACCACCTCAGCTCCCCCTCAGATTGTCAGGCCTTAGATTCTCATAAGGAGCACGCAGCCTCCATCCCTCGCAGAGTTTATGGTAGGAGGGGCCACTGTGCTGTGAGAAGGTAATGCTCCTGATGCTCTGACAGGAGGTGGGGCGTAGCCATGCTGTGAGCCATGGGGCCTGGCTGTAAATACAGAAGAAACTTCACTTGCTTGCCTGCCACTTACTTCCTCCCCTGCGGACTGGTTGGGAACTGTAAGTATTGGGTATTAGAGTATGTCAAGGATCCTTGAGTTGGGGTAGGATCACATTGAGAGGACGGAATACTGGGAGAAGAAGCAAGGGTTTGAGAGATTGTGGAATCAGAAATTTGGGACTTCTGAAGTCTGAGATTCCCAAAAGATACCTGAAAGGAGTTGTCGTATGAATACTTGGGCCTGTGAATCTGAGGACAAGGGAAAGGTAGAGCCTAGAGATAGGAAATTGGGAACCCTTAGTGTACTGATGGTGTTTAAACCACAGGATAAAGTAAGATTACCTAGAGAAAGAGTACAGACAGATAAAGACGAGCTTCAGTGTTTAACAGTTGGGAAGAGGAGGAGTGTCTAGCAAAGGGTTCTTAGGAGGCAGAGCCAGTGAAGTAGGAGATGGGGCTGGGGGTGGGAGTTAGGAGGGGGGGTGTTATATTTGGACTTAAACGAAGGAAGAGTTTCAGGGAGGAGAGGTGATCAGTTGTGTCAGACTCCCTGAGAGGACCAGGTGAGGTCTGGACATTGTCCAGTGGTATTGGGATTGAGGAGGCCATTGCTGACCTTTAGTAGAGTGCAGAGGACAGAATCCTGATGAAAATGGATTTCACGCCGAGCACAATGGAGCACTCCTATAATCCTAGCACTCTGGAAGGCCTAGGGGGATGAATTGCTTAAGCTCTGGAGTTCAAGACTGAGCAAGAAGCACAAGACCCTGTCCCTCCCCCCCCATAAAAAAACCCACAAACCCCAGAAAACAAAAATAAAAACTAGCGGGGCATAGTGGTGAACATCTGTAGTCCCTGCTATTTGGGAGGCTGAAGCAAAAGGATTGCTTGAGCCCTTAGTTTGAGGTTGTTGTAAGCTATGATGCCACGGAACTCTAGCCACGGAACTCTACCCAGGGTGATAGAATGAGACTCTGTCTCAAAAAAAAAAAAAAAAAAAAAAAAGAAATAGTTTTAAGCATGAATGGAAAAAGAGGCAGTAGAAGCAGTTAGGATCAACTACTCTTTTTGAGGAATTTTGGTACAAGGAAGAACAGAGATGGAGCTGTAGCTGGGAGGGGGTGCGGGATCGAGGGACATTTAAGGTAGAAGATGACTGGGAATAATGACAATCTTTTTCTTCCCTCTTTCTTTCTTCTTTTTTTTGTAAAACAAAATGAGACATGCCTTATATGACAAAATCCTTAGATTTAATACTTACAGTCCCTGTAAACATGAGAAAATTGTCATCAAAAAGAAGTAGAGCTTATTCCATTCTTTGTGGTGCTAAAAGTCCTTTTATAAGGAATCATATTTCAGTGCAGTTAGAATGTGCTTTCACCTTTTTACTTTCCAGATGTTAGATGGTGTCTTTGAACTGGTATAAAGCTGAACTGCCCTGTGTGAGATTTTCTATAAACTGAGAAGTAATTTCAGAATAAAAATTTTAAAGAGAAGAATTTTGTTTGAAGCAAAGTTGGTGAGAATTAAAGTATTTTAATTCTTTTAGAACAGTGGTTCTCAACCTTCCTAATGTTGCAGCCCTTTAACACAGTTCCTGTAGGTTGTGACCTGCAGGTTGAGAACTGCTGTTTTAGAATGTTTTAATGGGGTTAAAAAAATGAATCATTTTCCCAAGTAATTATTTCTGCTTAAAAAGAAGTGTTGCATAGGCTTGCCAATTATTATTTTTTTTAAAGTACTTAAATACTTGAAGAAAATTAGCTAATCTGTGTTACTTGATGTTTCTGATAGGTAGAATTAATTTTAGTTAAAATTAAGTGCCCACACAATCAAATGCTTACATTTTCAGTGCATGGGTATGGAGACTATCTTGGAGGAAGTAGACTTCTGTGGAGTCTTGGGATAGTGGTATTTCATCTGAGCTCGTACACGTTGTTCTAATACTAACGACTTTTTGTTAGTGTTTATATGCTCATTTTAATTTCATGCTAATTGCAATGATAGTACAAGATGAACACACCCATAAATTATCTAACCTATTATTGTCGTACCTTATGCCACCAGCACACAGAGGTAAAATACTTTTGTAAATCAGAGAAAGAGCAGAGTGATGGTGGGTTTTTCTGATTGAGATTTAACATATGTGGGTAGATTCTGCTTCTACATAGATACACACATCATGGATGATTCACCAAATTTTAATAAGAAAACCAATTTTTTGTGTATGCTGTGAAAACTGATGCCTTGGAATTTTATTCCTTCTTAGATCAGATAAGAACATTTGTTCAGGGCTATCTCAGAAGACAGAGTCCTGCTTCCTGATTGTCACCAATGATCTTCAAACTTTCTCAATTTTTTTTTGTAATCTGTGTCTGCCGTTTGTTTGGAAAGTTGTTATGTTGCTGTTGACTGAATTGATCCTTGATGAGTTTTGTTGTTGTTTTTAAAAACTCTTGTCCAAAGTTTCCAGTAGCAATCAGGTATGAATACATCACGTAGCTGATTTTCCTTTTGGAAAATGTGAAGTTCATCTCTTTTTCTAGTGTTCACTGTTTAGTACATCTCCATTATGTGTTCTGATGGTCGTAAAATATCTTGTCATCATTAGGATCTGTTCCGTAAAACTTACCTTTGAAGTTTCATTATATAAGCATAGATTTTCAGTTCTCACTTGACTCAAGCTGCAGCTTTTTAATTATAATGGGGAAATACAACAGTGAAAAAAGGAATAGAGAGAGAGAGGAGAGTATACAAAACTTTCTCTTTAAAACTTGTATCAAAGGAAATAAGAAGATCTGTGGGGTAGCTCCTGTAGGTGTTAAAAAAGTGAATTTCACGGAATAGTGCAAAAGCAAAGTACAAAGGCAATAGAAATAGAAATATAGGTGCTGGAGAAGAATGAAGAAGAACTGATGGGATTACTGAGTGACTGGGAAAACAAGCATGATAGGCCATGGCTGATGCAGAAGGAAGTGCCAGGCCCATGTGAATATGAAAACCAAGACCAGTACCAGACCTCCTGTAGAAGTATGAGCCTAGAACGAGGGACGTCTGTGGTACCAAAGCTTGGTGCCTGATAAGCCCTAAAAACACATCATGCCTATCAGTAGGTTAAAGATCCCTGAGGTTCTAGATAGTACATTTAGCCTCACAACAACCCTGTTAAATATGAGAACTATTTCTGGCATTCTTGTAAGATAGGTATCTTGCCCAAGGTGTAAATTGGAAGCCCAGGCTTGTTCTTTGATTCTTGAGCATATGTTCTCTATCAAGATATTCTGTATCTGAATTATGTTGAAGTTAGTGTTCCATTTGGCCTTTGTATTGAGATAAATAAGATTGTATTTAGGGATAACTCACTATCCCTACATTAGAATAAACTCTGGGGAGAGGAATAGAGAGATGACGTTGGTCTCCACGTTCCTCATGACTAACTATTGCAACATTTCCCAAAGCTAAATTTTCCTTAAGGAAGGTGGGTAAAAGTTTGGTTGTCTGTGTCTAGGGCAACTAGGAAAAGACACATCTTTGAACCATGTGGGCAGGCAGTGTAATTGAGGACTTTGGAGTCTATCCAAATAACCTTCCATCAAAGTGGAAAAAAGAACCATTGTTTCTGAGGGTTCAAATTACAGAAATTGTTCAAATCTGCTAGGCTGTCCTCCTATGATATTACAAATGTTCTTTGTTAAATTTCCAAATTACATCTAAATATAGATAAAAATTCTTGTGCGAAGAGGGATCACTGCTAGTCTTTGGATATACACATCCCACTCTCAGCGTCTTACCTATTGAATTCTTTTTGATTCTGGTATTCAGAATTTGATTAACTAAAGTGAAAATCTGCCAATTTTGCTTGATCCATCGTTCTGAGGGCTCTGTCAACCTGAACTCCCATAGTATTTTCTATTGTCTTTTCTATGGCAATTATTTTCTGCATTGTATTTATTTGTATAGAGGTGTGTGAGAGCAGCAGTTGTATTTCATTCATTTTTATGCCCCCTGTTGTGCTTAACACAAAGCTCAATAAATGGTTGGTAAATAAATAGAAGATGGGAAAAAATCTTTTGGTAGTGAAACTCAGAAAACAGCACTTTCTTTACATACTTCATAAGTTCTTAGTGTACTTTTGTGGCTTTTCCCAAAATCCCTCCCCTGTTACTTCTTTAATTTTTAATAACCCTCTTTCCTTCCTTTAAAAGCCCAAAGGCTAAAGATCGGGATTAGTGCAACAAACCACTTTCATTTTTGTAATTTCTATGACATTTCATAGCTACTTGTGGGTGGTACAACAATTTGTAGATGGTATCAGCAAGGCTAGTTGGTTTAATTCCCGTTAGGCACTGCCTCAGATTTGAGTAGATGCTGTCACAACAACTTGGATGCCTGGCTAAATTAATTATTCAAAGGATTCGGGCTTCCTGCAGGTGCTGATAACTGATACTCGCTAAAGCTCCACAATTTTCCCTATAAATTATAAGAGTAAGTAACAAAATTTTAGTATACTCAATTTAGTAAAAATTTATAGAAATATTATTATGTATACTTAGGTGTAAAAACCTTTGAGTGCTTTTAAACCCATGCTTTGCTGCTATGGCATGTCAACACCAGCCTCATCTCTCCCTTTCCTAGAGATTAAATTGCACATGTATTAAATTGCTTCCTCTAGCTCTGGCATTAGCGCTTCACAGTAACTGCACATCTTTTTTGTACATGTATTCCTATGTGTACTAGCACTCTTGGTTATAAGGAACTGAAAGTCAACCATAAATGGCTAAAGGAAAAATAAAGGGATTTGTTGGGAGGATAAGTATGACAGAATAAAAACAAGGGCCAAAAGAACCATGCTATAGAAAGCCAGGCAACCAGCAGTGCTAAGACCTCAGGGACTGGGAGTGGGAATTCCACGCTGTCAGTGCCGCCGGTCTTGAACCTTACCCTCATCTCTACTCTTACTACTCGTGACTGCATTAGGCTCTCAAGTGAGCTTCTCCACAGGGCTAGAGACACTGGAACTGGCTGCTTCTAAACTGACACTTCCTTTTGCTACCATCAAGGGTAGAGGGGTGGGATACAACTGAGCTCTGATTGGAAAAATCGCAAGGAAGAATTGGTCTAAGTTAGATTCCTCATTTGGTCCTGGACAGCGTGGAGCTCTCCCTAGACTGCAGTGAATGGTGTAGGTGGAGGAACCATTGCCTAGGCACAGAGTAGAGATCTGCTGGCCATGTTCAACAGTTGATTCTCCTTAAGAAAAGCATTCCAGAAGTGGCAAAGGGGTTCAGCTAATATTTGAGTGCCGCTGTTGTCACTGTTGTTCTGGATACAAAAGGGGTGCAGAGTAAGTCGAGTACATCAGAGTTGTTAGTATGTCTGTTACGCATTTTTGTTGTGAATCTGATTCTCTGTGAGATGAAACTGGTTAAATGATCATATGATGTATCTTCCTTAGGTAAAAGCATACTTTGGTTTGCTCTCTGTTCTTCGAAGGTAACGTACATATGGTTTTGGTATGATCTAAACTCTACCATTATTAGCTTAAAAAGGCAAATACTAAACTATGGGTCACAGGAAAATAACTAAATGACATAGGAGCACATATTTAATTTCATTTGTGAGCATCTTCAGTTGGTTATCCTATCATTAACTTATATATTTACTGTTGAATGTTATACATCGTTACCCATTTGTTCTCAGCGTCCTGCTTTCTATTTTTATTTCTTAGGTAGACAGATGAGTAGAGTGAGACAAAGGAAGCAAATTATTTAATGAATACGTCTCATTTTAATATTTTAAAACACATCCTAAATCTGTGGCAGAGTTTTTCTAGATTAACGAATGTCAAATGTAATTAAAAATTATGCCTGCGTATTTATTTAGCAGGTCCTTTCAAGAAAGTTTTCTTCCTTTGGGGGATTTTCCTGAGTTTCTAAGAGAAATTTTAGAAAGCTGGGATAAAGTTTCTAAAAGCAATCTAGCTGACTTATAATCCGTAACTAGAGAACTTTTTTTTTTCTTTTCCAAAGTGATTCAGAAATGTAGGCAGCTTTAAAAAAAAAAAAAAATGAAGACTTAACTCCTTAAGCAGCTTTTTGATAGTTATAGATTTTTAACCTCTCTCTTCACTGATATTCTGATACCAGGAAGCAAGAAAATCCTCACCTTTTTAGTTCAATGTCTTTTGTTTTTATTCTTGCTGCTATCTGAGGATTTGGGGTCTGCCATTGAAGTCTTATAATTTAATACACATTTCTCAGATCATATTAGTGCTGTGCATTTGGAATTCTTTGATAAGTGTTCTTTTGTGAATGTGGTCATAATAAAATCACTTTTGTAGCTGGATCTTCTCCATTCTGTATAGCATGGCACCACATCAAAACTCCAGTTGTGGTTTCTGCTAGGGTGTAAATAAGAAAAATTGTACTGGGCCATGTATATGTCCACACATTTTATATACCTCTTGAGTAAATAACAAATACATAAATGTGCATGTGTGTATAGAAACCATATATACTTGGTATGTAGAAGACCAATATACTTTTTAATGCAGATACAAGTCTTGTGTGACGAGTTTTAAAGGTTTAGCTAGTAGGAAGAAAAGATAAGTTGTTGCCCGGGTAGTAGACAGTCAGGAAATAAGACATGCGGGAAGGAGGAAAATTACTCTGTAAAAAGGAATAGCCAAAACCTTGGGTAGAACAGATTGGTGCTGAGATATCAGGTTTTTTGAATGCCAAGCAAAAATAAGCCCCCCCCTTTTAATTATTGTAATCTGCACCTACCTGTTTCTGTTATTAGAGTAATGATTCTCAGCTTTCCACGCTGCCTCTTGACAACTATACCGATGTAAGATTCTCTTGCTATAGATGTTATCTTTGGATTTATAATTTCCAGCTTAGATGAAGTTCATATCTGCTTATTTTAACAGGGACATATTTTCTGAAGTTCACAGTGACCAGTGCAGGATTCGTCTCTAGCCAAGAAGCATAGAGCGCGTATTGTATGCAAAACCATTATCAGCACTGCAGAGAATGCAGCAATGAAGATTTGGCTTGTATGAGTGTGTTTATTAGAATTGTTTTGTTTTCATTAGTGCTTTGGATGCATCGGTTTTGAATGGTCTGTCCTCAATTTTATATTCTTCATTAACCCTCTAGTTTTAGGGGGCAATTTAACAGAATGCAGTTTTTCTGGGAACATATTTATTGAGTCGTGATAGAATTACTTTTATTTACTGATTAGTTCCTTTTTTCCCTTCCAGAATCCAGAAAACACTCAAAATTATATGATCTTAAGAGGAAAATTTAGTGTATTGAAAAGATATCTGCACTTCTATGTTTACTGCAGCATTAAATAGCCAAGATTTGGTGAAAGGCATAAGATTTATATGACTTGAAGAGAAACTAGAGTATAAATAGCCAAGATCTGAAATCAACCTAAGTGTTCATCAGTGGATGAATGTGTAAAAAAATTGTGGTGCATGTACATAATGGAATATTATATAGCCACAAAAGAACAAAATCCTGCCATTTGCAAAAACATGGTTGGAACTGGAGAACATTATATTAAGTGAAATAAACCAAGCATAGAAAGAAAAATCTCATATGTTCTCACTCAGAGGTGGGAGCTAAATATTAAAAGCAATTGACCTCATGGAGAGACAGAGTAGAAAGAAGTTGCAAGGACTATCAGGGAAGGGGCATAAAGTAGGGATGGTTAATGGCCACAAACACATGGTTAAATAGATAGTATGAACAATGTTTGATAGAAAACAAAGTGAATTATAATCAACAGTAAGTGTGAGGGTACACTTCAAAATAATTAAGTGAGTAGAATTGGAATGTTCCTAACACAAAGAAATGATAAATGCCTGAGGTAATGGATACTCCAATTACCCTGATTTCACATTGTACGCCTGTATTAAAACATCACGTGTACCATATAAATATATACAAATATTATGTACCCATAATAATTAAAATTTTTAAAAAAGTTTAAAAGAAGACAAAAACAAAAAACAAAAAAAAGGGAGGAAAATCTAAAAGTTGCCACAAAATGCAGTGAACAACATATGGATAGTTTTGGTATTGTGGTTAAGAAATGGCTTTTAAACATTCAATTCAAATCCTCCAGAAGTTCAGTGTCTGAGAAAATACTTCAAGTAAGCATGTGGGTCTGTAAGTAATGAACTGCATCAATGGATAATGATTGTAAAAATTTTAGGGCTTATATTTCAGATTGTATATGAAACCAGCACATTGTACCCCTTGATTGCACAAATGTACACAGCTATGATTTAACAATAAAAAATATTTTTTTTTAGGGCTTACACAAATCATGGAAGCAACCTAATGCCCATCAACCCATGAATGGAGTAACAAATTGTGGTATATGTATATACCATGGAGCACTATTCAGCCGTAAGAAAAGATGGAGACTTTACATCTTTTATGTTTACCTGGATGGAGTTGAAACATATTCTTTTTAGCAAAGTGTCTCAAGAAGGGAAAAAAAATTCAATGTGCTCAATACTATTATGAAACCAATATTTAAACAATTATATGTCCATGTGAACAATAAAATACAAATATAACCTAGCAAGGGGAGGGGAGAAGAGAGAAGGAGGGAGGACAACTGGTGGGAGGTCACCTAACGTGCACAAGGTGAGGGTGTTGAGCACGCCCCCTGGGTGAAGGGCTCTTCTACAACTTAAACTTTACCTTGGAAGTGAGAACAATGTGTAAAGTAAAAATTTGTACCCTCATATTAATTTCGAATAAAAAATTAAACAATTTTTAGGGCTTATAAAATATTGGTAGGCTCACTAAAATGATATGAATATTTAAAAATTAATAATGTGAACATTTGCTAAAAAGGTTTCCAATAGAAAGCAATTAGTAGGATTATATTGGAATTCTAGTCATTTGAAAATCAACTTATTTCTATCTTTTATCACTTTTCATTTTTTTTTTTTTTTTTGAGACAGGGTCTCGCTTTATTGCCCTCGGTAGAGTGCTGTGGCATCACAGCTCACAGCAACCTCCAGCTCTTGGGCTTAGGCGATTCTCTTGCCTCAACCTCCCGAGCAGGGACTACAGGTGCCTGCCACAACGCCCGGCTATTTTTTGTTGCAGTTTGGCCAGGGCTGCATTTGCCTCCGCCACCCTCTGTATATGGGGCGGATGCCCTACTCACCGAGCCATAGGCACCACCCCTTCTATCACTTTTCAAAGAAAAAAAAATTAAATTTTTCCTTTTCTCTGCTTTAGATTTTAAGTTTTAATGAAAGTTATTCATAAGTAGGTGACTTATAGTTAAATTCATATGCTTTTTCCCCTACACCTTCCCTACTCTTTGAAACATTTTCTTAGTGAATATTTTTTTCTTTGTTCTATTTTAAAAAAAAGGACTTCTTTATCTGTTTCTTCCCTTCTTTTCTCCAGAGTTGATTGGTGTATTCATTTGATTTTCCCCTTCCCACCTTTCTATAAGACCCTACTTACATGCAGGTCAGTTGCCTGTCAGCCTCACGTGTCTGAGATGTCTCCAGGTAGGTGGACATGAAACAAGGGCTTTTGTATAGCCAACAGGTACCACAGTAGTGGGGTAAAGTGCCTGTACCCCGTAGTGCCTGTGGGGTAAAGCTTACATTTCCACTCGGAGAAAGTTCCTGGTTCTGCTTTGAACCCCCCTGTTGACACAAACCAGATCTGTAGTCACATGTTTTTCTAATAGGCCTCACTATCTAGTTGCCCAGTGCAGGGATAGGGATGTTTGAAGAGACCTGTAGCAAGACTGAAGAGAACATGCTGATGTTGGAAGGAGGAGGCACATTTAGAGAAGGAAGTGCTGATGACTAAAAGAGAATGAATCATGAAAATGAAGCAGAGAAATGCTTAGATAACAGGTTGTTGAGATAGAAGCCAATTGGGCTTGTATACCTGCTGTTAAACCCTGAAGGCTGTCGCTAATGTTCATAATTGACTACATCATCAGATGAAGATTAGATTGCAATTTTTGTTTACTCACAAAGATGACCTAAGCAGGTGTTGGATTCTGGCTTTTTTTTTTTTGAGACAGAGTCTCACTATGTTGCCCTCGGTATAATGCCATTGTGTCACAGCTCATAGCAACCTATGAGCTCATAGCAACCTTAAGTGATTCTATTGCCTCAGCCTCCCAAGTAGCTGGGACTACAGGCACCTGCCACAACTCCCGGTTATTTATTGTTGCAGTTGTCGTTGTTTAGCTGGCCTGGGCTAGCCTCGAACCTCGGTGTATGTGGCTGGTGCTGTAACCACTGTGCTATGGGCACTGAGCTGGATTCTGGCGTTTTTTTTTTGAGTTTCTTTCTTATCTTGTCCTCTATATCTACTGAGATGACTGTTTTTTTTTTTTTTTTTTTTTTTTTTAGACACTGTCTCACCCTGTCGCTTTTGGTAGAATGCCGTGGTGTCACAGCTCACATCAACCTCTAACTCTTGGGCCCAGGCAATTCTCTTGTTTCAGCTTCCCGAGTAGCTGGGACCACAGGCGTCCGCCACAATGCCCGGCTATTTTTTGTTGCAGTTTTGGCTGGGGCCAGGTTTGAATCTGCCACCCTGGGTATATGGGACTGGCGCCCTACCCATTGAGATGATGTTTTTTATAAGACTTTTTGTCTTTTCTCTTTGAAGCTAGAACCTTTATTTTAACCTCTACTGGACATCTTAATCTAATAAAGATATTCTTAATAGTAATAGATTGTGTGAATCCTGTATAACATGAACATAATGATTAATTTCCTGCAGCTTTGACCTCTAGTCACTGTCTTTGTGGCCAAACATGTTGTATATAGATTTGTTGACACTATTCCCCCCACCACAATCCTTATCCATTTCAACTTCTAGGAGTCCACAGAATTTGTTTGAACGAATATCACCAGCAACTCCTCTTCCTCTTTATTCATTCAACAAATCCTGAGTTCTATTCTAGGGGCTGAGGAGTTGCAGGAGGTCATGTGAGTAGAAGTCCATGCTCTTGAGCAGTTCATGTTCTATTGAGGGAGAAAGACAAAGTAGATTGGTAATGAACAAAAACAGTGCAGTGTGATAGGGGAGGGAGGAGCAGCAACAGAGAAAATCACCTCTCTTAGAAGGTGATTCCTGAGGTCAGCTGAGTAATGCGAAGTCAGCCCAAGTAATTGTCTGGGGAGGAACTTTTTGGGCAGAGAGAATAGCGAAGATAAAGATTCCTGAGGAATCTGCTTCAAGCAGAAAAGTTGTCCACTGTGACTGACCATAGTTTGGTGGGTGCTATAGATACCCTATTCAGACCCACTTGGGCAGTGGGTGCCTTGGCTAACAGAAGCCTTCCCCCCAGGCCACAGTCAAGGACCCATCAGCCCAGGAGTACAGTGCTTGCCCCTCTTGCTGCAAGTGGCACTGGCGTTGAGTACAGTCGTCTTACTGAGGCCTTGTGCTTCTTGGCTGTCCCCCTCTGTGTCCTGCCTCCTCGCCCCTTTTCCCAGAGAGGATGCCTTCAATAAATTAGGTTAATAAGGATCCTGGCTCAGATATCTAAGCAAACTTTGACCTTGTGTCTGAGATCCAGACCCTTACATGTCTACCTACTCAACATACCTCCTTGGCTATTCCAGAAATACCTAAAACTCAACGTGTAAAAAGTTGAATTCATGGTAGTTTCCCCTCATCCTTGAGATTTTGTTCTTCGTATTTACTCCCTTGGTTTGTGTATCGCCTCTTACCTAGCTGTCCTGGAGAATTCAGTGTAGATTTTCCCTTTCCGTCAACACCGTATGTCTAGTCACTCGGCCGGCAATTCCTACTGAATGTCTCTCACCTCCTTAGTCTGCCACCCTATTTTCATTGCTTTAGATCAGGGTCTCCTCCGAGCCATTACCTGAACTTCTCAGTGGCCTCCCCATGTGCCTCCTTCACTTCTTCAATCCATTTTCTTATACCATTACTTGTTGTATAATGAAAAATCCCATCCAGCCACTATTCTATCTATAGTTTTTAGGGTCTTCCTTTTGGATTAATGGCAGCTTCTTTCAGTATAAATTTCCTAACCTCTTAGCATGGCTTATGGGCCCCTGGACTCTGGCTTTGAGACACCCCTCCCTCAACCCTCATGGCTGCCACTGCCCTGTGTACAACTTGGCTATTTCTTCATACAGCTTCCAGTCTCAGGGCTCAGGCTGTTCTTCAAAAGCCCTTCCTGTCCTGGGAGGTACCTAGAAGCCTCATCTTTATGCTCCCTCCTCTAGTGAAGACTTTTTTGAGCTACTCAAGGAAGGTTATTTGTCCCTAAGTGTTCTCACAACACTCATTTCAGTGTATTGTAATCATTTGCTTTCTTTCTAATCACTGAGTGGGTTCCTTGAATGCAGAGAATATGGCTCTTCACATTGCTGTGCACATTACATTTTTATTGAACAAATAAAAAATAAAGGAGAAATTTTATAGTGTTAAGCTTGTTGGTTTTTATATATGATATCTTAATGAACATAAATATTGTATATGCCCTTATCATCCAACTCCATAGAAAAAAAGATACAGGAACAACTTAGATGAAGTGAGTAAAGTAACATTTCTGACAGACTTTTTTCAGAGAACATTGAATGATAGGGGTGGGGATATTGCCTAAGAACCTTTAGTTCTAAAATACAGAGTTGGGAAATTCATTAATTCTTTAAAATATTTAATATTTGCTGGATGCTTGATATTGTGTTATATACTATAGGGGAATTAAAACTTTGATAGGGCTCTACCCTCAAGGGCCTTAAAATGGGGAAAACGCCAATAGTACTAGTGAATTATATTATGAAGCAGCATATGATTAAATCCTGAATGATTCAAACAAGAAGTACTGTTGGTTCTGAAAAGGGAGTCATTGTGGGCTGCAGAAATAACTGATCACGAATAAAACCTCAAGTTCTTGAAAGACCTGTTAAAATGAGGCTACTCTGCAGAAATTATGCCAATATGCTTCAATATCTTTCATATATTAAGGAGATAGCTTTCTCTCCTAGCTTTGGTGAAGATGAATGTACATAATATTTGTGTTGGAGGAAGAGGTTTTAGTAAGGTTTTGAATGAGCTTTTGTGTTGCAGGAAAACAAAATTAAGAGTATCTTTACAGTGTCATTCAAACTGATGAAGGTGAAGAAGCTTTGCAAGTGAGAGAGACAGAAGATAATTCACTCATGCCAATTAGAAAGTGAGGAAAAAAAATTCTTCACTGCACACTCATATCTGGGGAGCTATGGGGATATTGACCACTCATCATTGACACAGTAGTTACCTCCTTTGTATCTTAATTTCTCAAATAAGTGAATTTTATGAGGTCAGATTTCACGTCTGACTTTTTTATTTCTTGCTTAAAGTATTTCTCAATTGTATTGTGTATTAATCTAATTTCTGTGCTTTTGTGGCTCTGGGTTCTGAGGATTGGAAAGCCTTTAAACAAGAATGGGTTGTGGATCAATCACTATCCTGTAGGGGGCGCTATAAGAGTAGCAGTTCAGCATCCTTTGCCACATAGCACCTTGTGGCATGACTTGGCACAATTTGCCTAAGGATTGTGAGAGCTGGTTTGTGTTGGTATTTTATTTTTGAGGGTGGTATGAGCTCTAAGCCCACCACGAATTCTGTAGGCTCATAACTATGCATTCTGTCACTTCAGTTCTGTATATGCTGCTGCACCTGTGCATTTTTTTTTTTTAACCATGTATTTGGTGCATGGTTATTTTGGAATTCTCATTATGCCCTATTTGCATGTGACAAATATATACACATAGACACTATTTTTGCAGCTTTTGCAGCATCAGTGATGGTGCCCTAAACTTGACCTTTTATGGGAACTCTGATTGTTATTTAATGTGGTTGTCACTCCGGACACTTACTGGCTTTCTCCAGTGCTCTCAAAAAATTGAATGGAGCATGATGAGGTGCATCCCCTTGATTAGATGTTTTTCCTCCTATGCAATCACCATTATCTGTTTGGCTTCCACTCTGTATGCTTTTGAAGCAGCCCTGCATAGCAAATCAATATCTTTCTGAAGAGACTGTGTGTTGTGGATTGCCTGGATAGCATAGACACGGTTACTTTGGCTGCAATGCTGCTGCAGAGCCTGGTTACTCTGCCTTCCTGGGAACTCCACAGGCAAGTCCATCGTGTTTGTAGAAAAAAAAATTAGATTTTTTTTTGGGAAAACAAATTGCACTCTTAAAGCGCTTGATGCTGTATGTTAGCATGTCCTTTGTGTTCTTCTGAACCATTTTTGGTCTTATTCCACTGAGATTAGCTTCTCTTAGGTGATTTCTGGGAGTTTCTTTTTTTTTTTTTTTTTTTTTTTTTCTATGCTTCCCCCGGTGTTGGTTGTAGTACGGCCGTAACATTTCAGCTTGCTATTGAAGAAAGATTTTAATTAAGTTGCTGTATGAGCCTGGCCTGGTGCAAACAAATTGCTATAAACATGTT
>CAUYPK010020839.1:0-30175 GCA_963574355.1 Loris lydekkerianus | reverse complement strand
GCTCTGGTTCAATTTGAATTCGTAGAGAAAAATTGGCCGAAAATCGCTTAATGACATCATATAATAATAGGCTGAAAAGAATAAAAAAAATTAAAAGTAGAAAAAAATGAACAGCATCAATGTATAGAGTACAAAATTCTCCATCGATCAGTATATACCATGACACAGTAGAATAAATATTCATTGAGATACGGAGCTACAGAAACACATGACATTAAAACGGACAAAACTTTTGAAACAACCTAAATACTTACTTTGCTCATCCATAAGAAGCAACTCTGCATCTGTTGAAGTTTTATCATGAGATAGAAACAATTAAACATCTTCAGGCTCTACCTCTAAATCTAATTATCTTGCTATTTCCACTCACCTGCAATTACTCTCCCCGCTGAAGTGCTGAATCCCTCAAAGTCATCTATGAGGATTGGAATCATCTTGTTCCAAACTTCTCTTAATGTTGATATTTTGCCCTCATCCCTTGAATCATGAGTTCTTATTGGCATCTAGAATGGTGAATCCTTTCCAAAAGGTTTTCAATTTATGTTGCCCAAATCCATCGATATCAGAAGCATCACAGTCAATCGCACCTACAGCCTTATGAAATGTATTTCTTAAACAAGAAGACTCGAAAGTTGATATTACTCCTTGATATGTGGGCTGCAAAATGCATATTGTGTGAGCAGGCACAGAAACAATATTCATCTTTTTGCACATCTCTTGGGTGACTAAATGCATTGACAACAAGCAGTAATATCTTCAAAGTGAAAGGAATGTTTTTTTCTCACAGTAGTAAGAAATACACATAATAACAGTGACTTAAAATACTCAGCAAACCAGGCTATGAACAGACGTGCTGTCATTCAGGCTTTGTTGTTCCATTTATAGAGCATATGCAGAGTAGATTTAGCATAATTCTTAAAGGTCTTAGGATTTTCAGAATGGGATGTACATTGGCTTCGACTTCAAGTCATCAGCTTTATTAACCCCTAACAAGAGAATCAGCCCGTCCTTTGAAGTTTTGAAGTCAGGCATTGACTTCTTCTCTCTAGCTATGAAGTCCCAGATGACATCTTCTTCTGATAGAAGTTTGTTTTGTCTACATTGAAAATCTGTTCTTTAATGTAGCCACCTTCATCAATACTTGTAGCTAGATCTTCTGGATAATTTGCTGTAGTTTCTACATTAGCATTTGCTGCTTCACCTTATACTTAATATTAGGGAAGAGACTGATTTCCTTAAAATTCCTGAAAGAGCCTCTGTTAGCTTCCAACTTTTCTTCTGCACCTTCCTCATCTCTCTCAGCCTCTACAAAGTGCAAGAGAAGGCTTTGCTCAAGATAAAGCTTTGGCTTAAGGAAATGTTGCAATTGGTGTGATCTTTGATTTAGACCACTAAATCTTTCTTCATATCAGTAACAAAGTAGGTTTGCTTTCCTATCATTTTCTCATCATTGTGTATTCACTGGAGTTGTACTTTTAATTTCCCCCAAGAGCTTTTCCTTTGCATGCACGACTTGGCTAACTGGAACAAAGGACAGCTTATGGCCCAGCTTGGCTTTGACATGTCTTCCTCACTATGTTTAATCAATTCTAGCTTTTGGCTAAAAGTGAGAGACATGATTCTTCTTTTCACTTGGTCACTTAAAGGCTCTTGTAGAGTTATTGACTTGCCAAATTTCGACATTTTTTCTCAGTAATTGGGAGGCCCATGGAGCAGGACAGAGATAGGAAAATGGCCAATTGGTGAAGCAGTCAGAACACACACAACATTTATCAATTAAATTTGCCATCATATGTGGAATGATTTGTGGCACCCCAAAACAAGTAACATCAAAGATCATTGATCACAGATTACCACAACAGATACAATAAAATCAAAAACTTTGAAATACTGTAAAAATTTCAAAAATATGACACAGAGAAAGTGAGCACATGCTATTGGAAAAATGGTACCAACATACTTGCTAGATACAGTGTTGTCATAAACCTTCAAATTGGGAAATTTTCCTTGAAACAAAAAAATCTTCAAGGCACAATAAAGTACAATAAAATGAACTGTGTCTGTATGCCTTCCATAAATATTATCTATTAATATGCAAGAGTAGAAAGATTAAGGTTCATGAAATCAAACTAAAAATGTCCAAGTACACACTTTCCCTTTTTATGAGACAGAGTCTCACTTTGTCACCCTTGATAGAGTGCTATGGCATCACAGCTCACAGTAACCACAAACTCTTGGGCTCAAGTGATTCTCTTCCCTCAGCCTCCCAAACAACTGAGACTATAGGTGCCCACCACAACACCTGGCTAATTTTTAGAGACAGGGTCTCACTCTTGCTCAGGCTGGTCTTGAACTTTTGAGCTCAGGCAATCTAGCTGCCTCAGCCTCCCAGAGATTTTTTGGGTTGTTTTTGGTTTTTTGTTGGGTTTTTTTTTTTTGAGACAGAGACTCAAGCTGTCACCCTGGGTAGAGCATCGTGACATGACAGCTCACAGCAACCTCAAACTCCCGGGCTCAAGCGATTCTCCTGCCTCCACCTCCCAAGTAGCTGGGACCACAGGTGCCCACCACAACATCCAGCTATTTTTTTTTTTTTTTTTTTGGTTGCAGCCATTATTGTTGTTTGGCGGCCCAGGCCTGGATTTGAACCTGCCAGCTCAGGTGTATGTGGCTGGCGCCTTAGCTGCTTGAGCCATAGGCACTGAGCCTTGTTTTTGTTTTTTTTTTTTTTTTAAGATAGTCTTATTCTGTCACCTGGACCAGAGTGCAGTGGCATCACAATGGCTCACTGAAACCCCCATCTCTAGACTCAAACAATTCTCTTGCCTCAGCCTCTCAAGTAGCTGGGACTACAGGTGTGGGCCACCATGCTCAGCAAATTTTTCCTATTTCTAATAGAGAAAGGGGTCTCACTCTTGCTCAGGCTGGTCTCAAACTCCTGACCTCAAGATATTTGTTATTAACAAAAGTAACCATGAAGGCAATATGCACCTAATATTTTAAGGGAAAACACTTGCATAAGTAAAAATATAGCATAAAATGACCACCTAGCTTATTTATCACCTACACCCAAAGCAAAATAAACTTACAATGATGAATAAAGAAATTAAAAATAAGCTTTTTAGGAACAATTAATAGAACTAAATTATTCAATGTGAGAAAGTAAAAAATAGGGAAATATCTTCAAGTATAAGAGAAAAGCTATAGAATATGGGTTTAAACATCATTATAAATAATCTGTTTTAGATAGAAGAAGGCATTTCCCTCCCACCAGGTTTTAAGAAAAAGAAAGCAGAAAAGTGGTTGCCAAGAGCTTGAGAGAGGAAAAAATGAGAAGTTGCTATTTAATGGGTATAGAGTTCCTGTTATTTAGATAAAAAGTGCATTTAATTAATAATTTTATACTATCCCCTAAGAATTTTATTAAGAGTATAAATCTTATGTTTGTGTTTTACCACAATTTTTTACAATATGAAAAACAAGAATGTACAAAAGAATATTTGGGGGTATGGAAATGGAGAGAGAATTGAATGATCTAGGTGCAGAACTTATGCTGAAAAAGAAACAAGACCACAAGTACAGTGGGCTAAGGACTTTGTGAACTGGAAGAAGTCCAATGTGACATAGGTACAGTGAACAAGGAGAAGAGTGGTAATATATGAAACTGGAAATGCGAGCCTGAGCGGCTTAATCAAGCCGGGACTTACAAGTCATGTTAAAGTGAATTGTATTGTAAAATCAATGAAAAGCTTTTAAATGGTTTTAAGAATGGGAAAAAGATAACATGATTAGCGTTTAGTAATACGATAACTTGCTTTTTAAGGCTCAATTAATAAAATTAAGTAAAATTAGGAAAGGATCTTCCCCCAAAAGGAACAATGGGAAAATTTCAAAAATATCTGGAATTTAGAAGGCAGAACTACATTAAAATAGAAATTAGTAAAATTTGCAGTTCTACAATGAAAGTAGATCAAATAAACCAAATCAAATATGAGTTCAACATAGTCAAACTACCGCAACTTGCTAAAATCTGTCCAGGAATGACAGGTATATTCTTCAAGTTTCCTTGGATATGATAGTATTTTTTTCAACTGGCAGAAAAAAAAAGTGATGGAAATATATGACTTCTCACTAACCATAGTATTATATGTGTTTCCTTCAAAATTCAGGTATTGCCAATGTAGCAATATTAAGCTGCAAGGGCTTTAAGAGGTGATCAGGCCATGTAGGTTCTGCCCTCGTGAATGGGATTAGGTGCTCCTATAAAAGGACTTGACAGAGGGAATTTTGTCCCCTTTGCCCTTCAGACTTCTGCCACATGAGGACAGAGTGTTCTCCCCTTCCCTCCATTAGGAGGATACAGCATCAAGATGCTATCCTGGAAGCAAAGAGCAGCCCTAAACCTGCTAGCACCATAATCTTGGACTTTCTAGCCTCCAGAAATGTAAGAAAATGAATTTATGTCCTTTATAAATTACCTAGTCTTGGGTATTTTGATAAAGCAGCACAAAACAAACTAAGACACATAATATGAAAAATAAATGAGCTTCAGTTGTAAAGTATGATTATGCAATATACTTAATTAGGGTTTTTTTTGACGCTCCTAGGTATTTGATTTGCATAAGCCTTAAAACAGCATCATATATCATTTCAGATGCACAGAATAGAAAAAATTATTCTCAAACTTACCTGTATTTTAACATAGTAAAAATAGAGCACAAAAATCAATAAAATAAAATTATGAGTTTCAATATGCTTTATTTCCCCTTATTGTTAGTAGTCAACTCAGCAGAAAAGAATATAAACTAAATGTTTACCTAATAAATTATTTATGGTAGGAAAAAATCTTACCAACAGTACAGCTGTCTTCAAGTACCACATCAACATTTCTGTCTCTGTACTCAACCCTGAAGTCCAGCATCCGAGGTTGCCTTTCTACAATCTGCCTAGATGGCATTACAGGTCGAAACGCCGAAGAAGAGGGAGTAGGAGCTGGAGCTGGATGATTTGCTGGATTAAATGCAGGTCCTGTTATGGTCTCTCCTCCATATTCACTAAAATGTTGACATAAAAGAAGCATTATCATCAACCAAATCATCATAGAATACCACCAGGGACCCTCTCATACTAAGCTTGTGCTGTTCTTCTAATCAAGTTTAACTACCCATATGTCAAGGCCAAATTCAAGTTCTACTCCCTCCACAAAATCTTCCCCAGAGACTGAAGATCACATTACTCTCCCTTTCATCCTTGCCTTTCTATGTTTATTGGCAATATCATACCATTTAGCATTTGTTTACGTTTTTGCCTTGTATTGTTATGATGTTGGTAAAACACCATTTTAAACTCTGTAAATTAAGAATACCTTTTCCTTCACTTACTCTTAATCAATGAACCATTATTTCACTCTTGAACCCTGCTTTCCAAAAAGACTTTTGAAACTTCACTGTCCTAGAACCTCAATTCTCCTGGACTCTTTATAGTCTTCAAAGATAATTGTTTTCCTACTTTGCTGAGAAAACAAAAGCCATCAAGAGAAATTTCCTTTTCTTCTTAACATCAAATGCAAAGATAACCTGCAAATGTGCTTTCATTCTTGCACTCCCTCCATCTCTCTCTCACTCTCCCTCTTCCCTTCTTCCCTAGGGATTATCATTTTCCTTTCCAGTACCTTTGATTTTTCCTTCTCTCCTGGATTCTCCATCTCTTTATGCTAATAGGCACATGGGTTTTCATTTCTTCTTTTACTTGATCTCTCCTTCCTATTGTATGGGGGAACACAGGCAATTTTCCCTAAAACTATTCTTTTCCTCAAGCCATCCCCACTTCCATTTTCTTAGCTAATTTTTATGTGTGTTTGTGTGCAGATATGTGTAGCTTTGGTTTTTGGCTTATTTATTATTTTATTTTATTTTTTATTTTTTTGCAGTTTTTGGCCAGGGCTGGATTTAAACCCACCACCTCCGGTATATGGGGCCAGCGCCCTACTCCTTTGAGCCACAGGCACCACAGTATTTTTTTATTTTTTAGTAGAGACAGGGTCTCATTTTATCGCCCCCAGTAGAGTGCCCTGGCGTCACACAGCTCACAGCAACTTCCAGCTCTTGGGCTTAGGTGATTCTCTTGCCTCAGCCTCCCGAGTAGCTGGGACTACAGTTGCCTACCACAATGCCTGGCTATTTTTTTGTTGCAGTTTGGCCAGGGCCAGGTTTGAACCCCCCACCCTCGGTATATGGGGTCAGTGCCGTACTCACTGAGCTACAGGCGCTGCCCATGGTTTTTAGCTTTTTTAGACAGGTCTAAGTTGCCTCAGCTAAAGTGATCATAGTTTACTCCAGCCTCCAACTCCTGGTCTATGTCTGGTCTAAGAAAATTAGGTCAACTGGAGGTGGTTGATGTAAGGAAGTGGTTAACTATGGAGGCTCTACTGTAGTTGGTTGAGTGATTTGTGATTAGTCTTTTAAAGATTAGAACACAATAAAATAGAAATTATCAGTGTTATGTCACTTAATAGTGACATAGTATCATTTCATAAAGCTTCTAATTCTGTTACATATTTGTTTATATGTGCTTTGCAGTCTCAGACAGGTATTTTAAATTGCACACAAACTTTACAGACACCCTGTATTTTTCATTTTAAGTCATAATCAAAAATGTTTGAAAGCAACTAGTTTATATATCACCAGAGTTGATACACTCTAGTAATCACTGATCCAAAGACAAAATCTATCCTTAACTTTTAAAGAAAATAAACCTGTAAGGAAAACATGGGTACAGAGAAAAAGTCCAAAGTGAAAAAAGAAAAACATCATTATTGAAATGCAAAGTGAGCGCAAAGTGAGTAAATATCCATGAATAGAATTTCAGCAAAACAATTCACATGTCTAAACTTTGTCACACCTTCTCAGAATATAAGAAAAACAGCTAATATTAGTAAGCTGGTCACTGTTTCTTGACTCTAAATCTACCCCTCTGTATTCTTCTGCGATACAGGGGCCAAGTTTCTGTAAAACTGTATTTTCCTTTGCTAAATGGTTTTCTTTTAGATTCTGCCACTAGAAAATACTACAGAGGGTCTCATAGTTAAAAAGAGGGGAAGGAAGATTTTCTTCTTCCAGCTTGCATGCATTTCTATCCCTATTACCCTGTAACTACCCTGTAGGTAGTTCCTGTGCTTTGGTTTTTCAGCATTCTTATAACTACCCTCTTGACATACCCTCAGATACCAACAGCAGCTGGACGGTGTGCATGCAAAGAAATCTGACTCACAGCTTCATAGGCCTCCCTCTGAGCTTCACAGTTCTATTAACCACATTGTTCCCTAAACCCAGGAGTAGGAGCTTCCTCCAGCAGTTATTATATACAGGTTACTATCCCTTTCTGCTCTTTTAGTCTTCCACACCTGTGTAACAAATACTACAATCAATTCCTTTTGTTGAAATATCTAGGATGGTTTCATTTTCCTTGACTGAATGCTGTAAAGGAGTCCCAGGAAACATACTTTCAAAGATAGGATTTAGAAATTGGCTTAATTATGTCCTTAACCTTCAATTCACTGTTAGTCCTTGCCAATGGAAAATGAATACTGGTGATCCATGCCATGCACTTGCATCATGATTATTAAATTATTATTAGTGGCTGGGTGTACTGGCTGATATCTGTAATCCTAGCACTTTGGGAGGCCAAGACCATAGGCTTGAGGCCAGCAGTTGGAGAATAGCCAGGGCAACACAGGGGGACCCCATCTCCACAAAAAAATGTAGAAATTAACACTCAAAAATTTTAATTTAATTCAAGTGTGGGGAAGGTGAGAGGGACAGAGGAGAGGAGAGGAAGGGAGGGGAGGGGAGGGCAAGAGGGCAAGTGATTGGTGTGTTCCCACCTATTGGGAACAATGTAAGAGTATATGGCACATTTCTTGGGTGAGGGGCACAACTACTACAGGGACCTTTCCTAACAAAATGCAAACATTGTAACCTAATCATTTGCACCCCCATCTTAACCTGAAATATAAATAAATAAATAAATAAAACAGATAGCTTGTAACATGAATAACTGTTTAATTTCTATTCTCCGCCCTAGACAATCACTGATGCTTTCCATCACTGTAATTTAGATCTGTCATGTCATGCAATCATATAATGCATACTCTTTTGTGCCTGCTTTGTTCTTCAGTAAAATGTTTTTCTAATCCAACAAAAAAATAACAAAAATAAAAATTAGCCAGGTGTGGTAGTACACACCTGTTGTGCTAGCTACTCAGGAGGCTGAGGTGGGAGGACAGCTTGAGCCCAAGAGTTTAAGTAAGACCCTTACTTAAAAAAAAAATTGTGTACACACACACACACACACACACACACACATACATATATATATATATATATATATAATCACTTGTAGCTTATTATGATGATATGCCTGTGGGATCAAATGACTATTATGTAACTATAATGGTGGTAATGACAACAAGGACTCAAGGATAGCTACTTCTGACTAGGAGACTAGAAAAATAGAATATATTAAGAGTTTTTAACTTTCTGCTCAAAGTCATGCTAAGATAGCTACAAAGTTTTGAAAATGGCCCCTTTAAAAGAATTTCTCCCTTCTTTTAACCACAAGTATGACCCTGCCAAGAATTACTTCCAAAATTTAATTTGGCAGTTTGTAGACTACAATGAAAGTTGAATAAACATACTTTCTAAGTTTCTTTTGCAAAAATTAATATATTATTTTGGAAGCAATAACTCCCTAAGATGTGGAATAGGGATATGTGCATAGACTCAGATGAAGGACAATCTTGAATCACCCCCTGCCAGTTTCTCTGAGGTCTTTTATAAGCAGAAACAGATCCTCCTCCTATGACTAAGGAGGCTAGACTCCACTTTCTTGAAAACTGTTAATACTCTTACCCAAAACAGTTACCTTGAAAGAATATGTCTATTCTTAAAAACTATCCTCACTACTCCTTATTGCCTCTAAATATAGATTTAGGCATACTCTAAAAGAAAAGCTACAATATCTTCGCCGAGAAGAGATTATTTCCAAAAATTGTAACATTTTGATAAATTTCACTAGCAAAAATCTGAGAAATAGGTAAGAAACTAATTTGAAGTGTGTTTGACCAAAAGTGTTTAGATAGAGCCAAATATAATATGTTAGCTTAAGCAGTTATAAACACCTCTAATAGTTTGCTTGCTGGTTGAACGCAATGTCTCAAAATTTGAGAGTCTACATTTAACAAGGATGAGATGCCCAAACCCCTGAGCAGAAGGTAGAAAAAATCCAGATGCTTAAAGAAATAGGAATGCTGGAGTGGATTAACTTTACACAGCAAAACCTCCGACATTGACTATCTTCTTAGGCTGACCTAATTTTCATTGGCCAGACATACACACGTGTATCGGTACAGTGGGCCAGGTTCATTATGTTGACCACCTCCCCATGTTGACCAGTTTGTTACTGTCCCTTATGTGGTCAACTTACAGAAGCTCTACCATATAACCTGAATATACATACACCTTCCTATGCATCATCCATGAAATCCTGGAGGGTATTACATGAAAGCATTGAAAAATGCAACAGTAAAGAACTCTGTATTCTTGAAAAACTCTGTAGTGGCTGGGAATGACATAAGGAGATGACACCACTGAGAAAGACTTTCTAATGGGCTGGTGAAATTCCAGAGTGGCAGGGGTCAAATGGCAAACCGTAATGATAAGGAAAGGTAAGAACTATTACATTAATGAACAGCAAGAACAAAAAGTGGCAATCATACAGTTTTGACCTGTCCAGACATTTAGTAGTATCTAACTGAGCATGGTATCCCTAAGAAAACTAAATGCCAGTCTACCAAAATAATACTTGACCTATAAACAGGAGAAATCCTAGACTTGGTGGTCTAAATCCTGACTTCAATAACCACCACAGAAATTTCGGTCTAGTTTCTAAACAAAAGTTGGTTCACAGACATGAAGCCCCTGTATTAAATGGAAGTCCTGGTTCCCCAAAAGGTAAGTCAACAGAGCCACAGGTGTATATTGTAAAATTTCCCCTAAGATTTCCACTAAAAGGCCTATACTCAGTAGGGGCACCCAACTTCTTTTCTTTGCTGCTGCACTTTGGAAGAGTAAGAGCCACACAGTAAATACACAAACACTACAAACCATTTACTAAGGTATCTGTGTGCTGATAAAAGGAAAAGTATCAGAATTTTTTTTTTCTTGCAGTTTTTGGCCGGGGCTGGGTCTGAACCCGCCACCTCCGGCATATGGGGCCAGCACCCTTACTCCCTTGAGCCACAGGCACTGCCCGAAAGTATCAGAATTTTTAGGGGATTAGGGGATTATCAGATGCTAACTTAAAAATGATGAAAATTCCTGGGGATTTTACAGAAGTGGAAGATTAAAGTTGGAAGGGAAGTCTGGCCCAAATAAACTCACAGTATGTTCAAGCAATCTGTCAACCTACACTGCAGTGACTTCCCTAGCCCCTAAATGAATCAGAGAAAGACACACTCAGTAACGAATAGCCAGCCCTTATTGATTCCCTGATCCATGGAGTTAGGGAAGTAAAATAGGAAGAAATAACAAACAATCTTGCATATACTTTTTATTCTCTATACTAATTTATAAGACAAATGACAAGCATTTGACCATGACAAGCATTTTGGTTTCACCCAGCAGGATACACAATACAGCAGTGATTTTCAATTGATGTGCCATGCCACACTGGTGGGCTGTGAAAGGATTTTAGGTATGGTGGGAAAATTTTTAAAGATCATTAATTAAATTATTTTCAAGATAAGCTCAAAGCATGGTTAAGTATATTCTTTTGTTTTACTCTTTTTTCATCAGCATAATTTAAGTGTGCTGCGAAAGTTAAACTACAGGTTCAAGTGTGCCGTGAGATAAAAGTTAAAAAGCACTGCAATACAGCACACCTTCCACAGACTTTTCCAAAAGATTATTGTCAACTCTCTGGCTCTTGGTCATAATAATCAAGTCTGGAGAGATCTTCATCACCAGACATTCCACAGAACATGAGATAAAAACAATGCAGACTGGTCCTGAAGAACAGAAGTAGTAAGTATAGGCTGAGTATCTCCAATTCAAAAAGCCACAAAATCTGAAACTTTTTGAGCACTGCATAACATTCAAAGAGTTCACTGAAACATTTTGGATTTCAGATTTTCAAATTGGGGTTACTGATGCATTAAGTGTAATACAAGTACCACAAAATGCAAAAAAAAAATCTGCAATCTGTGGCCAAGCACAGTGGTTCACAGCACTTTGGGAGGCTGAGGAGGAGGCTAGCTTGAGGCCAGGAGATTGAGACCAGTCTAGGCAACAAAGTGAGACCCTGTCTGTATAAAATGAGCTGGGTAATGGTGGCACATACCTGCAATCCCAGCTACTTGGGAAGTTGAGGAGGGAGGATCATTTGAGCTATGATCATGCCTCTGCACTCCAGCCTGAGTGACAGAAAGAGATCTTTTCTCTTTAAAACAAACAAAAAATACTAAAATCTTAAACACTTCTGATCCCAAGAATTTTAGGTAAGAATGTACCCTGTAGGATGCTTGGGTAAGACATATGGATACTAGAGATTAGCAGGAGACCACAAAAAAGCAGGGGCCTGCCACCTTGATGAAGTTTCTGAGTCGAATGGTCAAAAGCTATACCTTGTACTTCTCATCAATAAGTAAGAAATAACCAAGTTAACTGAAGAAGAAAAATATTGGACTCAGAAAAGAAAAAGTGATTATGTATAATATAGTGGCACCAACCAAAACGTGACTGCTGAATTATGGCCTCAATCCAAGGTATCTTTGAAAGACAGGAGTGGGAAAAAAAAGCCTCCCAATAGGAAAAACTTAGGATTGGACCACAGGTTAACTACTTCATTTGTATGGAAAGATAGCCAGGATATAACTGAATCACAGACAACAGATAATCAGTTAGCCAGCTGAACAGAACTTGGAATGAATAAAATTGGAAAAGTGAGTGGCAAGGAAGTCTGGGAAAGAAATATAGAAATGGATCTTTCAGGACTGAAATAGAATACAAATGTATTTGTTTTCCAAGTGTGTGTTCCCATAGGCTAACCACTAAAAAGAAAAAGGCTCTCAGTAGCACGGACAAGATGACATTATTCATCAGCTTCTTTTCTCTTGTTATTGGATGTGCTCAGTGCATTAATATATAATATGACCATGCCTACAGAGACAGAGGTTAGACATGAGCACAACAACATAGACTTCTCCTTATCAAGGCTGACTCTAGTTAGTGAACTATGGAGTGCCTAAACTGCAAACAGGGACTAATACTGAGTCTCTAGTATCATATTATTGCCTAGCAACCTATTAACAAATTGTTTCTATTATGGAGGGGGCAGTGATTTATCTTCACTGAAAAAGCCACTTTTCTGGATATGAAACTGACTTCTTTGACAGCAGCAATTCTGCTGGCTAACTACAATTCACGTATTTAGGGAATACCATATTGATCTATGGATTCCCACAAAAACCAAACTGGTTCTAAGGAACTGATTTCACAGCAAAAGTACAGCACTGGTCTCATTAATGGCACCATTACCATGATTCATGGACACCATCACCTAGGAGCAGCAAGCTTGACAGAACAATGAAATATATTACTAAAGACTCAGGTATGACACAGACTGAGAGATAACCTCAAAATGTAGGGCTCTACCATAAAGGACGTGGTATATGCTTTGTATCAGGGACCAAACATCATGCTATTTCTCACACTATCAGAAGGCATGTCTGAGGTTAAGAGGTGGTTCCTCTTACTATATCTAATAATTTCCTACAACTTTGGGCTCTGCTGGTTCAGAGATCATAGTACCCAGAGATATAATATTCTCACAAAACTTCCATTGAAATGGAACTTGAGAAAGTCACTCAGCCACTTTGTATTCCTTGTGGGCTAGAGTGAACAGTCCTGGTTACTTTAACAACAACAAAAAAAAGGTAGGCATGGCGTTGGCTGCACAATGGACTAAAACGGGAACCTTAAGGATATTCTGGGACATGCCCAATAAGAGTTAATGAAAAATTACAATAAAAAAGCTAAGTGCCATGAGGATTCTGACTCTTCAAGAATGAAGGTTGAGATGCCCCACCAAGTGAAGAACACTGACTACTTGAGTTGCTGGCTCAAGAAGGAATATAGAATAAATAGTGGTAGGAAAAATTTAAAGTATCAACTATGGCCTTATGAACAGTAATAGAAACAGGACTTCAGTAGCACACACAAACATATACATATACATATACATATACACACTTATCTTCAACTTTCTTGTTGGCAGTGTGCACACTGATCCCACCATCACCCAAACAGTGACACATCACCCTGATAGAGGCATCCCCTTTGTTTAGCAACACCCACTGGTGTTAGCTTCTAGTTTTTTCAGCACCTTTTGCACAAGCCTCTTTTCATCTTGTCAGAGCCACCAATTCTGGGTAAGCAGGATTTCCTTCTCATACATCTGAAGCCAACTTCCTAGGACCCTTCCATTGTAAGTTCTATTAACCTCAATCTTGTCGAACCTCTTTCCTTTGTTCCTCCATCACTTTCCTTTACGCCCTCTGGAGGTCTACAGAGGGTCTCCCTGGTAGGACTGCTCTAGCCATTCCTTCTTAACTTGGAGTAGGCATCTCGATAACCCCACACAGACACACAAGCACCAACACTCTGCCTATTGTACTCAAGGGAAACTATGAGTCTGCTCTCACCCTGGGCTCCTTTCCTCACCAACCAGAAGGAGCCACCCCCATCTGCGCCTGACTGTAGGAGCTGCCTCCTACAGTCATTATATCTGGGTTATTTCAATGCTCCCTTTATGACCTTTTAACCTTCACCACATCTGTGGAACTGATCTCCTACATGAAATTCTCTCTATTGAACTCCCTAAGATGATTTCTTTTC
This sequence comes from Loris lydekkerianus, assembly GCA_963574355.1. Lineage (NCBI taxonomy): Eukaryota > Metazoa > Chordata > Mammalia > Primates > Lorisidae > Loris > Loris lydekkerianus. The sequence goes on along the minus strand of CAUYPK010020839.1, from coordinate 16,223 downwards.
CCTTATCAAGCACTAAGAAGTAGTATAACATTTTTAATCAGAGCAGATCATTTTTTGAGCTATCCTTGGAAATTTTCTTAGTAGTCAAAAAATTCTATTTCAAGAAAAAATAATAAATTTAAATTTTGAATGAAAATATTTTCTAGTAAATGAGAAAAAGGAAGAGATTCTACCAGTTAATGAAAGATCGTCAGTTTTCACTAATGTTCAATGACATCGAAAAAATGCAAAGCATCCAAAATTGTTACTTAAAAAAGGATAAATATATATTTCAAATTTTCCATATATGAAAACTACCATATTATAACCTCACTACTCTTACAAGACTGGATTGGAAGCTAGGCAAGGAAGCACATGCTTATAGTCCTAGTTACTCAGGAGGATTAGGCAAAAGGACTGCTTGAGCCCAAGAGTTTGAGTCCAGCCTGGATAACACAGTGAGTCCTCATTTCTTTAAAAAGACACTGATTGGGACGGCACCTGTGGCTCAGTGAGTAGGGCACTGGCCCCATATACCAAGGGTGGCAGGTTCAAACCCTGCCCCCACCAAACAGCAACAACAACAACAAAAAAAATAGCCCAGCGTTCTGGCAGGCGCCTGTTGTCCCAGCTACTCAGAAGGCTGAGGCAAGAGAATTGCCTAAACCCAGGAGTTGGAGGTTGCTGTGAGCTGTGACACCATGGCACTCTACCAAGGACGATAAAGTGAGACTGTCTACAAAAAAAAAAAAAATTTTTTTAAAAACACTGATTGGTAAGGGAATCTCTATGGGGACGTCTATTTTAGACGTAAAACCTCCACTGAAGGAAGGTTTTTACCCATATTCAACTTCCCTCTACAAACCACTCAGGTTCCTTGGAAGGCAATGAATAAAAGCAAAGTGGTAGGCAGGTACTGTGGCTCATGCCTATAATCCTAGCACTTGGACATGCTGAGGTGGGAAGATCGCTTGAGCTCAGGAGTTTGAGATCAGCCTGAGCAAGAGCAAGACCCTAACTCTACTAAAAAAAAAAAAAAAAAAGAAAAAGAAAAGAAAAATTAACCGCAAATTGTGGTAGGTGGCTGTAGTCTCAGCTGCGGCAGGATGGATCACTTGAACTTAGGAATTTGAAGCTGCTGTGAGCTACTTTGATGCCACCTATACTTTAGTCTGGGCAACAGAATAAGAGAAAGAAAGAAAGAAAAGAAAGAAAGAAAAGAAAGAAAAGAAAGAAAAGAAAGAAAAGAAAGAAAAGAAAGAAAAGAAAGAAAAGAAAGAAAAGAAAGAAAGAAAGAAAGAAAGAAAAGAAAAGAAAAGAAAAGAAAAGAAAAGAAAAGAAAAGAAAAGAAAAGAAAGAAAAGAAAGAAAAGAAAGAAAAGAAAGAAAGAAAGAAAGAGTGAACAGGAACTCTACTCCTGTTTATCATGTCTAAAACTCTCTGTCTTTCATTTATTTATTTATGGAGACAGAGTCACCCTTGGTAGAATGCCATGGCTCACCTCAAAGCAACCTCAAACTCTTGGGCTTGAGCAATCCTCTTGCCTCAGCCTCCAGAATAGTTGTAGCTATAGGCATGCGCTACAACAACTGCTAGTTTTTTCCATTTTTGGTAGAGATGAGGTCTCCCTCTTGCTCAGGCTGGGCCTGAACTCCTGAGCTGAAGCAATCCACCCACCTCAGCCTCCCAGAGTCTAGGATTACAGGAGTGAGCAACTGTGCTCAGCCTCATATCAGTTGTTTAAAGTTGACCCCCATGGCAAAATTATTGTGTGCTCCTTTCAAAAAATATTAAATTATTTTACAGATAAACTTGTGAACCAAATCAGATTTTTAAAATGGGAATTACAAGATAGAAAGTAATCAGCTAAAAGGGGTATTTTGTAAATCAGAAAACTTGGGCATTTATATATTCTAAAATCATAATGGTCATATCTTGAAAATAAATGTTTTTCTTCTCTAGATGTTCTCAATGGACTAAACAATGCACAAATGTGCACACTAGACACCTATATGGGTCTCAAAATAAATATGAATTAATAAATACTGCTCATTTAGTGAGTAAAATTACATTATCAATTTATAATTTAAACCTTTTACTCAAAGGAAAACCTGAAAACAAGTTATGGCACGCTTGCCTTACTATCTTGAAGAAGACACGGTAGTAATAAAGAACATGGCTTCACAAATGAAACAACCTACTGTAATACTTGTGACCTTGGGCAAGTCTATGTAAACTCTCTAATCTTGAGTTCTTCAAATGTGAAATATGAGCATTTACTTCTCATGAGTTGTAATGAGTACTAATAGAGGAAAAATATGTTAATCAATTCGCAGTATCTTAAGCATTCAAAAAGTGTTGGTGTCTTTCCTTTGGACTTTATATTACAAAGCATAGTCCCTCTTTCGGACTCACGCAAAAATCTGATTTTAAGAAAAGCTATACACCACAAGAATGTTAGTTGTTCTTCCTCCAAAAATAATTTATATTAAAGAAAAACCTCTTTTAGATTGTGTACAATTAGTACAATTTTTTTATAATCTCTGGTCAAAGGAATTAAGTATCAACCAATCTGCCAGTGCTGTGGGTATTTAATTATTTCCTACCAAAAAGTTTAATGCCCCATGACAATATAGCATCATACAGTAATTTTTTAAAACTATAGTTTTTGATACCTCTTTTCTTTGTCAAGGTAGGAACTGAAAAATTAAGAGTCAGTTGTAAACATAGACTATATTCACCTTTATTATAAAAAAGCATACAAAACAAAAATCCTTTTAGCTCCTGGTATGTACCATTCTTAGTATTGTGTCTTTTGCTGTCAGTATTAAGCCTACGAGAGAGTACAAAGAGCCCTCTTTTCATTCTTTCATGTTCCTCTGGTTGGTAGACACACAAGAGGAATTCTCAGTTATGTCAAATCCACATTGATTTCAAGGCTAAAAAACAAAGTTAGGACGGAAATAGTTGAAGAATATTACTAGATATATGTGATTTTCATATGTAAACATGAATCATTCCTTTAAAACAAGCAAACAAAACCAACAAAACCCACTATGATCAAAATAAAGCCTCAAATATTATAGTGATTTATGAGAACTCACTTCAGTGCTGAATCTCTAGCCATAAAATATATTACGCAAAAGGAATCATCTGTAACAGGAAAGAAGAAATGTCTACAGGGGAAAGGAATTTCTACAGTTTACCCATAGCAAATGCTATTAATTGGAAGACACATACAAATATGTATTCTGAATCTAGAAGCTGAACCTGCAAGGGTTTAGCACTGAAAAAATTTTGGCACTAAAAGTGGTAATAACGTTAACTCAAAAATAAAACTGGAATGATATTTTAGAGTTTAAAACTGTCTACACCAGGGGGGGAAAAAAGGTCATGAAGGAAGTACCCATAATCTAGACAAGGATTTCAATCTAATCAAATGTATTTGAACAAAAAAGGTTGGGGGGGGACAAAATAAGAAATAGAAATCAGCCATTTTTATTCTGAATAAAACTCTTCGTGATAGTTTAAAAGGAGGAGGAGTGGGATATTACGTCTACTTTTACCTAAAAACCACTAATAATTAAGAATAAAGATACTGAAGAGAATTTTGCTTCCATACTAAGTATACGGTTTCCAATAAAGTATAGAACATTTTGCAGCTCATGGTAAATTTTTTGATATTTTTTGCAATGAGGCTGTTTTGGAGAAATACTAGTCTGCTATTTCTGTTTGCCTCATCTGTACTTTTGAGATCATGCTTCAGTGACTTAGAAATCTCACCCACCAAAATCCAAGCCAAAGTTTGAACTGAGAGGAAAGAGGTGGAAAAAAAATCAAGTAATTAAGCTACACTTGGAAAGGAGAATGTTTTTACCTCCTATGACTTTACAGTGTGTTCTTTTAATCCAGAACCAGTCTCTAATTTTAAGGAGAGAAAAGTTATGAATTTATTTTTAACTTAAGGAATTATGTTGTAACTGTTATAATTCCCTTGGCCTCATCTCCCAATTTTACCTCTGGCAATGACATAAAACCACTAAAACCATTCCACTTGTTAACACTGGCTTTTCCAGGTAAAGTAAAGTAGTTCAGTGCTCTGGCAAGTTTCATTATTAAAGACTTAATCGAATTGTTGCAAGTTATATACTTGATTTAGTAACAAAAAGAGCATTAAAAAAAAGATTTTAGTAAGCTTAGAGATAAAGCCTGTATAGTTAGATGGTAACCATACCCTGGTTACCCTGGGGCTACTGGGTCACGTCTCATTTTCTTGGTGCCAATGGTTTAAAGAATTCAGTTCCTTCCATTTTATGAATCAGAAGACAACCTTGAAAAGCTTTCTTAAGCTTTTTCTTAAAACCACCTTAAAAGATAGTGTCACCTAGTCTGCAGTTAAAAGTTGGAAATGTTAGGGGAATTTAATATAACTAAAATGTCTGAAAGAACAAAGACTACCTTAATGAACTTATATACCAAAAAATCAAATGCTCTATTAAAAAATGAAACAAAAAAAAAATTAACAGCATTCTCATTTTTGCTCTGCTAAACTGTCATCTTATAAAGCACTGTATAACATACCTTTGTAGAATGCCATTTTCTTGGGGTATTACACCATTGATAGCTGCCTGCAAACAAGAAACAAAGAAGCCATTTAAAGAAGCAGATCAACATCCAAGGGGAATGGGAAACTCTATAAAGAGAAATAAGTACATTTTGAAATATTTACTTAAACAAAATACTAAATGTTTTTCTAATGATGTAAAATATTCTCTAATGTTCCTCTACTTCTCAATAATAAAATCATATTTTAGAAAATTAAAAAACTTGGATTTGGTATATAAGGTCCCTAAAACTTGAGCTTAATTCTGCAGCCCTCACTGAAGCAAAACACCCAGAAATCCAATGTTTAAGGATGTCACAACAAGAAAAGCCAGTGTCTCTTATGAACGCTATTTCCTTCCTCAGAATGAGAAGAGCAAAATATAGAATCACAAATGAAAAACTCTGTGAGAATACAAAAATTAGCTCAAGAATCATATTCATTCTTTCATGTCATAATCATTACTCTTAATGAAAAGAACATTGGGAAGGAAAAACTGTGCAGGCAAAAGTTCTTCGATAAATCTAACACTATGACTGTATCAGCTGACAATAGAAGGCAGTAGCAGAGAAGTTTCCTCACATAGAACATTTCTGAAATTAGTATCTCAGCTAACAAGCTACTCATTCGTCAGAACACAGCCCAAGTATGACATAACGTGGATGTTTGCCGGGGCTTCTAAGCAGGTAGACTGTCAAATCCACTACAGAGAATATGATAGAGCATATTCTCTGAGGAACAAAACAAAAAACTAAAAACAGCAAAAATCCCCAACCTTTCCAACTCAGTCTTTGCACCATAATAACTTCTCCTTCCCTATCCATGTCTAAATGAAAAACAAACAAACAAAAAAAAAAACACAAAAAAACCCACAAAAAAAACCCCCAGCACTTCACTGTTTCATCAGCTGCCTAAAAAATCAACTCCCAAAAGGAGTCTGTGTTTTTTGTGAAACATTAGCTTAAATATTTGCCAGAGGTGGGTCAGTTTACACTGTTGTACTGTTGAAGAGAAATAAAATAAAGCAGAGTTTAGGATGCTTGCTATGAATTTTGAGAGTTGTAATGTTCCATGGTAAAAAAAAAAAAAAAAAAAAAGTGGGGGAAAACACAAATTAAAACAGACAGTGGAGACCACAGAACCCTGACCAATCTGGAGCCTCAAAAATTCTATGTAAAGCAAAAGCTAAAATCAGCTTTCAAAGCCACAAATTCAATGGAAGCATCTCCGCCTTGTATTAGGTCAATTATTCCCTTCAAGTTGACAGTAATCACTCCATTATGTTTAGAAAGTCCTAAATTTTAATCCAGGCTCTCCCATTTATAAATGTGGTGACCTTAGTATATTCACTGAACCTCCTCAAGCCTCAGTCTACTTACTCATGTGTATAGTAAGCTAACTTTACATCCTCTGGCACAACAGACCTGCCTTTTTATTTCTCAAAGGCAACAAATTTTTCTATTTCTTCAGGTTTTGGAAGATATTCTCTGCATTTGGAATGACATTCCTATTCTTCATCTGGCTAAATCCTAATGATCATAAGTGAAGCTTCTATTAGATATACTTTCCAAAAGATTCTTTCCTAATGAACCCTTCATCTACTTAGGTTTACTCTCAAATTAAACCTGCACTTCATAGTAATTATCATAATTTATAAGTATTAACTTGAAGATTTTTAAATGCCTGTCTTTCTCATTAGACTGTAGGCTCCATAATGGAAAGGATGTTTATCAGTTTTGTCCACCACTTTCTCTCCATTGCCTAGCACAGAGCTTTCACAAGGCACTCAATATTTATTTGTTTAAAGTATAATAGAGGACTATAAAGAAAAATCTCCTAGTCAAGACTTGAGGAAGATCCAGTAAAGCTTTCTGGATAAAATAATGTCTCAACTGAGACTGAGAGATGAGTGAAAAGCAGCAGGGGTTTGGGGAGGGGCAAGTTTTACGTAGAAGGAACAAAAATGACACGCTTAGACTTTTCAACATTTTCCCCTTCCAAGATTTTACACAGTATATTTATTTTGAGTAGAAAGTTAGTACTGACCTCAATTTCATGTACATAATAAATGTTAAACATAAATGAGTGAAATATAATCCAGAATGAAGGCACAATAAAAGTATAATGTGCTACAAAGACAAAAAGATTTTTGAAAAGCGATGGCATTTGATCTGGATGTCAAACAATGGGTACATATATTGAAGCAAACGTAAAACTCCAGATTAGTTCAATTTTAACAAGTTAACTTTGAGGTGAGCACTAGGACATCCTTTGTTCTTGTGGTAAATGCAGATTAATTGGTAACTAAATACCAAACACTGTGCTAAGTAATAGAGATACATACTGACAGACAGAATATAGTTTGCATTCTAATAGGGGCAAAATATATTCAGCAACTAATTTTACTATGACAAGTTCGGGTAATACCAAAATGGAGGTGTCCGAAAGGTAATTTTTAAAAATCAGAGCTGGCAAAATCTGTTTTAAAGCAAATAAATGGAGAGCCAGAAATATTTTAATTCCCTCCTTCTATAAGCTGTCTTCTTTGGTGAAGAGAACAGAGACAAAAATAAAATACTAAGGAATTCATTTTAAAAAATTAAAATGTAGTGGTCAGATAAGAGGAAAAAGCCAGGAATATATTGTAGAAGGGACCAAGAGAAAACAATAATGAGAGATCAGACAAAAATTGGAAAATGTGAGGCCTGAGGTTATTTATAACATATTTAAAAAGTTTAATAAAAACTAAATTACAAAAGGCTTTTAAAAAATGGCAAAGTAACTATAAATAACTCTTGAAACATTTAGTGTGAAAAGTATCAAGACAGGAACTATAAGAATAGCTATAATCAATTTTTGTTTGCTTCCTTTTTTAAAATAGTGATTTCTTGAGCTTAAATAAAGTTCATTATAAAGAAAAACAAGAATAAATTCTTCTTATAAAGAAGAATTAAGAGATGGATAAAACTGAAAGTTTGGTTCAACACACTCTTACCAAACGCCTGTTCATCTAGGCACTATGGTATACTTCATCGATGCCTGGTACCCGATCTAGGGCTCAGAAGAGTGCAGAGGGAATATCTTTAGAAAAAAGATCAATAGAATCTGCACTGCAAGCTAATAAGGATACTGAACACTCACAAGAACTATGTATCACTTGTTACATACTAATTAGTCCATTGCTAATATTCTTTTTGCTAGAAAAATATTACTACGTATCTTTCTCAATCTAGAAACAGGAAAATAATTAGAGAGACTAAGTATTTAGTCGAAGTAACAGAATAGAATCAGGACAATATTTCTATTTCTGAGACTGACTCAAATGACTACAGTGGATCAAATCTTACTGCAATGTATTTTTTAAAAAACATCTTGCCATGATCTAATTTATAAACATTTGAAACTCCATTATGGTATGACTATTGTTATTGTCATGCTAATTATGTCCATATTTTTAATCTAGCTGATTTACCACAATCAGAATCCAGCCTTGAAGTTCTCTTTAGCAAAATCTGACAATACTACCACCCTCAGAAAAGTCATTTTCCATAATGCATCCTAAGACATGCAAGGTGTGGATGAAGTACAGTAGAAGCCAAAGTTGGGAAAGCCATAGGAAAGTGAGAATATTCATTATCTTTAGCCTTAACACAAGGAGAAATGATGACATTCATGTGGGGCTTTAGACTTTCAGGGGGAAGGAAACAACAGAAGTTCCTATAAATCTCCTTGGAACATCACATATGAAAGCAAATGGAGTCACTGGCAAATTGGTGGATTATAAAATCACAGGATCTAATATAAATCATCCCCTAAATGGAAAGTTAGGATGTCCTTTCTCCAACATATATCTTGGCTTTAGTCTTTTTTAAACAAACCATTCCTTTAAAAAATGGCTAAAACATTATTCGAGGGAGAATGGAAATGCTACAGGGATGTACAGACAGCATCTAAAAGATTTGATGATGACTTCTGGGTAAAGGCATTATAGTGACAATAACAACAGCTAACATTATACAATTATTATGAGATGTGAGGCATTTTCAAAGTATTTTACATGTATTAATTCATCTGACTCCTGTATTACCCACATTTTGCAAATAAGGACACCAAGAAAAGAGTAAAAAATCATCACAATATTGAACAGGCAAGTGATGAAAGAAAACAATTGATGAATTGGTTTAAAACTTAAAATATCTGTCCTTTGGTAGATGAGCTCAGGAGTTTGAGACCAGCCTGAGCAAGAGCAAGATGTCATCTCTAAAAATGGCCGACTGGTAGCAACCCTTGGCAGAGGCTCCTGAGCAGAGGAAGAAAAACTGGACAGAATCAGACTCTATGTAGCCAGAATGGAGCTGAGCCAAGAAAGAAGTTAGGCAAGCTGTATCTCCAAGGAAGAGCATTCAAGAAAACAAATTACTGGGTGGCGCCTGTGGCTCGATGGGTAGGGTGCCAGCCCCATATACCGAGGGTGGCAGGTTCAAGCCCGGTGCCAGCCAAACTACAACAAAAAAAATAGCCAGGCATTGTGGCAGGTGCCTGTAGTCCCAGCTACTCAGGTGGCTGAGGCAGGAGAATTGCCTAAGCCCAGGAGCTGGAGGTTGCTGTAAGCTGTGACAACCACAGCACTCTACCGAGGGTGATAAAATGAGACTCTGTCTCTTAAAAAAAAAAATTACAGGTACAAAGCCTATCAACTAGAGGACGGGCGACCCCTCTCACAAACAGAAGGCCTGCTGCAGGCTATTGCCAATGAGCAGGAACAAAATACCTCTCATTTTACCTCGCTGGAGAGAGCCGCTAAACTCCAGGTCTCTTTCTTCAAGGAGGTCCCACTTATGAACCTAGATACCACCCTGCCAGGCATAAAATTGAACAGACATTTTCCAAGTCCAAGATATTTTACAAGTTCAAACTCCCAGTCCACCCTTTTCCCCTCGTATGGTGGTCTGAAGTTCTTCCCCCTGCAGAGCACAGAGTGTTTGGTCTTGCCCTGAGAGATCTGGGCATAGTGTGGACTGCCAACTATCATGACAGAATCTGTGACTAACGGGGAAGAAAGAGGGTGTGGGAAGAAAGGGACACTAGGCAGGAGGAGAAGCAGTCCTCTAGTAATGATGATGCCCGACCAGTGGTGGTGTTGACCCTCAGTTTGGGCTGTGTCTGATGGGACGGGGTACAGAACCCCCAGCTGACAGCACCCACAGTGGAAGAGTGATTGCCCCGTGTGGACTGAGTTCAGCAGATAGGGCTAGTGTCCAGCCCCTGCTGGGCCTGCAATCAGAGGTTTCCTAGGTGTGGACAGAGATCTAAGAGCAAGGGCATCCCCTGATTCAAACAGAACCCTCGAGCAGTGGTTTACTGGGTGTGAACCAAGACCTGAGGGCTATGGCATGGCCCCTGTCTCCAGCAGGGCTGGTGAGCAGAGGATTACTGGGGGAGGACTAAGACCTGAGAGTGGAGTGTGGTGCCCTGACTCCAACTGGTCTGGCAAGCAGAGGCTGGGTATGAACTGAGACCAGTAGGTGGGGGTGTGACCCCTGGCTCCAACTTGGCCTGGGAGCAGAGAAGCAGACAACAGTGTGGACTGAGTGTGATGGCCGGGAGTGTGGATCCCTGGCTCCAACTGTGCTCTTGGAAACCCTTGAATCTCTATCTGTTGAGCAGGGTTTTCACTGCCTGAGACAATTTCATTGGAACCCGTGTCTGGGACATTCTGAGGTTGACCTTCAAAGTTCTGTAGTGGAAAAGAACTTGAAGGGTGGGGGCTGGGTATCACAGCTGCTTGTGTCTTTTACAGTCGAGATTTAAACCTAATACTGTGGTCTCTTAGGATAGGGTAGAGGTTGGCTGATATCAAAACAGAGCTAGCTTGCACTATCTCACCAAGTAGGTCCTCAGAGTCTCTGGCCAAAACTCTCAAAGGGGCCTTTGTAAGGTTTTAGGAGATAAGCCACAATTACAAAGCCTAGCACTTTGGTAAGAGGCTATATCTACTACCTAGGAACTCCAATTCAATCTCACCCTACCAGTTCTAATAAACAAACCGTAGACAATAAACATGGTGTGGACCCAACAGAAGAACTCTGGCAACATGAATAACGAGAGTAGATCCTCCCCCTCCCCAAGAAATGAAAAAGGAGATACAACTGAAAATGCCACGCATGGACAAATGGCAGCAATGTCAGAAGTCAAATTCAGAATATGGATTGCAAATAAGATAAATAAAATGGAAGAAAAGATAGAAAATGAATTCCAAAGAGTAGTTCTAAAGTTGTCTCAAGAAATTAATGAATTCAAAGACCAAGTCATCAAAGATATGGACATAATGAGAAGAGAGATAGCAGAGCTCAAGGAAACGAAAAAGTTAGTTAAGGAGCTCCAAAATACAGTAGAATCCATCAATAATCGAATTGACCAGGCAGAAGAAAGGATCTCTGAAACTGAAGACAAAGTTTTCGAACGTTCCCAAACATTCAAAGAGGCAGACAAATGGAGAGCAAAAACTGATCCAGGAAGTTGTGGGATCACTCCAAAACATCAAACATTCGTCTTATAGGAATTCCTAACGGAGAAAAGGATGGTCCTAAAGGTACAGATGCTCTACTCCAAGAGATTTTGGAGGAGAATTTCCCAAGCATTACAAGAGATACAGAATTTCAGACAGCAGACAGTTTCAGAACCCCAGCAAGACTCAATCCAAATAAAGCATCTCCTAGACACATTGTGATTAACTTTGCTAAAGTTAACATGAAGGAGAAAATCCTGCAAGCAGTCAGAAGAAAGAAAAGCATCACGTACAAAGGGAGAAGTATCAGAATGATAGCAGATCTCTCAACCAAAACGCGGCAAGCCAGAAGAAGACGGTCATTGACCTTCAATCTCCTCAAACAAAAAAACTTCCAGCCCAGGATCCTGTATCCAGCTAAACTGAGTTTCATTTGTGATGAAGAAATCAAATACTTTAATGACATAGACATGTTGAAGAAATTTGCCATAACTAAACCAGCTCTCCAGGATATGCTCAGATCCACCCTCCACAATGACCAGCACAATGCTCTATCTCCAAAGTAAAATCATCCAGAAATTTTTGAACAAAACCCAACTTCCACAGTGGTGAAAGGATTAAAAATGTCACTGGACATCTGAAAATCATGACACCCAAAACACAACCAAGCTTATCAATTCTCTCAATTAATGTGAATGGTTTAAATTGTCCTCTACAGAGGCACAGGCTGCCTGACTGAATACATAAACTCAGACAGGATATCTGCTGTATACAAGAATCTCACCTTACCTTAAAGAATAAAAATAAGACTCAGGGTGAAAGGATGGACTTGTGTAATATAGGCAAATGGAAACCAGAAAAAAGCAGGTGTTGCAATTTTAGTAGCAGGTGCAATTGGCTTTAAACCAACAGAGAAAGATAAGGAAGGTTACTACATATTTGTCAAGGGAAACACCCAACATGAAGAGATTTTGATAATTAACACATTATAAGCGGGTCATTTTCGCACAAAATTGCATAAGAAAGCGAGCATTTTTCATGTATTTTAGCGTCAAATTAGGCTTTGCGTAAAATCTTTTGACCTATTGGGTATTTTTTAATGAAACTTTCAGTGTCTTACATCAAAATTAGTCCTTTATTTATTATGTATCATATACATCATTATTTAGTACTAGCATGTAAAATATGCATTTACTCATTTCCCGCTTAAGATGTGTTAACATTTATGTACCCTACCAGAATGCTCAATTCATAAAGCAAACGCTAATGGATATGAACAACTTGATATCTTCCTGCACTGTAATAGTTGGAGATTTTAACACCCTTTTGACAGTTTTGGATAGATCCTCCAAGAACAAACTAAACAAAGAAATATTAGACTTAAACCTAACCCTAGAACAAATGGACATTACAGACCCCTACAGAACATTTCACCTAATAAAACTGAATGTACATTCTTCTCATCAGCCCACAGATCATCCTCCAAAATACATCATATCCTAGGACACAAGTCTAACCTCAGCAAATTTAAAAGTGTAGAAATTATTCCTTGTTATCTTCTCGGACCACCATGGAATAAAAGTTGAACTCAACCACAATAGGAATCTTCATACTCAAAGTCATGGAAACTAAATAATCTTAGGCTGAATTATTTCCCAATATTTTGAGAACAAAATTTCCCAAAAAAGAAAAGGCCAGGAACAGACAGCCCCACATCTGAATTCTATCAAACCTTTCAAAAAGGAACTACTACCTGTATTATACAAGGTTTTCCAAAGCATAGAAAAAGAAGGAATACTTCCCAACACATTCTATGAAGCAAATATCACCCTGATATTCAAACCAGGAAAGGATCCAACAAGGAAAGAAAATTATAGACCAATATCATTAATGAATATCAATGCAAAAATATTCAATCAGATCTTAGCAAACAGAATTCAACAAAACATCAAAAAAATTATACATCACAATCAAGTTGGTTTTATTCCAAGGTTGGTTCAACATATGCAAATCTATAAATATAATATATCACACCAATAAAATAAAAAACAAAGACCATATGATTCTCTCAAGTGATGCAGAAAAAGCCTTTGATAATATCCAGCATCCTTTCATGATCATAATTCTTAAGAAAATAGGCATAGAAGGGACATTTCTTAAACTGATAGAGGCCATCTACAGCAAACCCACAGCCAATTGAATGGTGTAAAATCGAAAACATTTCCACTCAGATCAGGGAACAAGGCAAGGATGCCCATTGTCTCCTCTGCTATTCAACATAGTAATGGAAGTCTTAGCCATCACAATCAGGCAAGAGAACATGATCAAGGGTATCCCAATAGGGTCAGAGGAGATCAAACTGTCACTCTTTGCTGATGATAATGATCGTATACCTGGAAAATCCCAGGGAATTCAACTTCAAAACTCTTAGAAGTGATCAAAGACTACAGCAGCGTTTCAGGATACAAAATCAATACTTACAAGTCAGTAGCTTTTGTATATGCCAACAACAGTCAAGCTAAAAATATAGTCAAGGACTCTATTCCTTTTACAATAGTGCCAAAGAAGTTGAAATTCAAACAATCCTCTTCAGAAATTCAAATAATCCTCAATGATTAATACAAAAATCTCTATTCCCAGAAATACGAAAATCTGAAGGAAACGGACCACTACCTGGAAGCATGCCACCTTCCTAGACTCAACCAGAAAGAATTATAAATCTTGGAAATTAGAAATCTGTGAATTTACCTAAAAAAGGACAAGAAAGTTCTCTCTAAAAAAAAACTATGAAACTCTGAGAAAAGAAATAGCTGAAGATGTTAACAAATGGAAAAACATACCATGCTCATGGGAAGAATCAACATTGTTAAAATGTCCATACTATCCAAAGCAATCTACAGGTTTAATACAATCCCTATTAAAGGACCATTGTCATACTTTAAAGAACTTGGAAAAAATAGTACTTTAAATGGAATCAGAAAAAACCTCAAACAGCAAATACATTACTCAGAAATAAGAACAAATCAGGAGGTATCACATTACCAGACTTCAGGCTATACTGTAAATCTATAGTGATCAAAACAGCATGGTACTGGCACAAAAACAGAGCAGTAGATTATGGAACAGAACAGAGAATCAAGAAATGAACCCAGCTACTTATTGTCATTTGATCTTCGACAAGCCTATCAAAAATATTCAGTGGGGGGAAGACTCCCTATTTAACAAATGGTGCTGGGTGAATTGGCTGGCGACCTGTAGAAGACTGAAACTGAACCCCCACCTTTCACCGTTAACAAAAATTGATTTTCACTGGATAAAAGACTTAAACTTAACACATGAAACTATAAAAATACTACAAGAGAGTGTAGGGAAAATACTTGAAGAAATCGGCCTGCGAGAATATTTTATGAGGAGGACCCCCTGGGCAACTGAAACAACACCAAAAATACATTACTGGGATCTGATCAAAGTAAAAAGCTTTTGCACAGCCAAGAACACAGTAAGTAAAGCAAACAGATAACCTTCAAAATGGGAGAAGATTTTTACAGGTTATGCTTCTGACAAAGGTCTGATATCTAAAATCCACAGAGAACTCAAACTAATCAATCAGTAAAGAACAAATAACCCCATTTCTATATGGGCAAAAGACTTGAACAGAAACTTCTGTGATGAAGACAGGCGCATGGGCTACAAACACATGAAAAAATGCTCATCATCTTTAATCATCAGAGAAATGCAAATCAAAACCACTTTGAGATATCATCTAACTCCAGTAAGATTATCCCACATCACAAAATCCCAAAACTACAGATGTTGATGTGGACACACAGAGAAGGGAACACTTCTATACAATGTTTTTGAAAAGAAGTTTGGAGAACACTCAAGGAACTAAAAGTAGACCTACTGTTCGATCCTGCAATTCCTTTACTAGGAATATGCCCAGATGATCAAAAATTATTTTACAGCAAAGACATTTGCACCAAAATGTTTTTTGCAGCCCAATTCATAATAGCCAAGACATGGAAACAGCCCAAGTGCCCACTGACCCATGAATGGACTAACAAATTGTGGTATACGTACACCATGGAATAATACTATGCAGCCATAAAAAAGATGGAGACTTCACATCTTTTATGTTTACCTGGATGGAGCTGGAACATATTCTTCTTAGTAAAATATCTCAATAATGGGGGGGAAAGTATCCAATGTACTCAATACTACTATAAAATCAATATATAATCACATATACACTCATATGAATGGCAAAACATAACAATAGTCCAGAAAGTAGAAGGGAACAGGAGAGATTGCAGAGGGAAGGGGGGATGGAGGAGTAGGGAAGGTATTTGCGGGGACCTCACCTAATGTGCATGATACAATGGTACATATCAAAATAATTAAGAAATGAGTATAATTGTGATGGATGTATTACTTAGTCCAATGTAAATATTTCACACTGTATATCAAAGCAGAACCCTGGTCCCATAAATGCATCTATGTACAGAGTTATGATCTAATAAAAAATAGTACAAATAAATAAATAAATAAAAATAAAATGTCTGCCGTTGAACAATACTATTAAGGAAATGAAAGGGCAAGAATGGACTAGAAAAAAAATTTGCAAAAAATATATAAGAGGAGTGGATTAAAGATGATGGCTGAGTAACAGCTTCCCTGTAACTGGGCTTGGCGAACCAGGGGAGACAAGACTACAGACATCTCTGGCCGGTGGGATCTGGCTATGATCATCCTATTGAGGATACAGGGAGCCAGCAAGGGACTTCTGGACCCCAGGAGGAAGACAAAAACAGTGGAAAACTGGCAAGTGGCTGCGTGTGTTTGATCAACCTAATCACGCCGGCAACCGTGAGTATAAGCAGCACTGAGACTGCAAACCGGAAAGGCCTTACCTGTGAACTTATTTGGTGTTCTTGGACTTGGAGCTCAGTTGAGCTGCATTGGGGAGAGCTTCAGCAAAAGTGTGGAGAACTTTGGGCATTGTCTGGGGCCCCAAAAGGAGCCACTGAGCTGGGCTATTGTGTGGAAAAACTGCTCCGGCAAGCTTTGCCCTCAGGGTCCCAGAGCAAGGATCGGGCGGGACAAAGTAACCTAGTGACTGAGCAGCTTAAAGGC